>JAIUND010001233.1:0-39404 GCA_034699125.1 Gisinianus flammeolus
GAAACTTTTTTGGTTTTGAAGACCTTTTTTGTCGAATTTTTTTGAAAACTTTTATAGCCTCGGGCGTAGAAACTTTTTTGGTTTTGAAGACCTTTTTTGTCGAATTTTTTTGAAAACTTTTATAGCCTCGGGCGTAGAAACTTTTGGATAATTGTGTATAGAACTTGTAGGCTTTTATTTCTACTTGGGCAGAGTAAAGGAGAGAAAAGAGAGAAGGTTGAAGGTAAAATTGAGACTCAGGCTGAAAGAGTCTCGCAGGCCCTTTTATAATCCTTTCCCGAGTGAGTAAGTCTGGGGAAAGGAGCCTGAGTACTTCATCGAGTACCCTTTTCCTCTCACAGGAGGTGTTCACGTAGACATTCATGCGCATGTATACATTTATTCATTACATATATTCATTATTATTATTATTATTATTGTGATCACGTGATTTCACCGTGACAGATTTTGAGTGTTAGAACTGTCTGAAACGTCCAGAAAATGAATAATATCAAAAATTTCTAACAGGATGACGTACAACACAAAAAGCTTCACTTGTAATTTGTAAATTTTCATGAACATGTTGCGTTTCGAAACCATAAATCAGAAAAAGGAATTCAAAGCAAAGTGGATTGTGAGTGTTAGAACTGTCTGAAACGTCCTGAAAATGAATAATATCAAAAATTTCTAACAGGATGACGTAGAACACAAAAAGCTTTCCTTGCAATTTGTAAATATTCATGAACATTTTTCGTTTTGAAACCATGAATCAAAAATAGTTCAAAAAAAGTTCAAAAAACAGACAAATAGAAAGTTCAAAATTTCTAAAACAAAATTCAAAATTTCAAAAACAAAATTCAAAATTTCAAATTTTTTTTTTTTAAAAATTGTTCAAGAAAAGTTTAAAAAAATCGACATAAATAAAAAGTTCAAAATTTCGAAAAAACATTTCAAAAATAGTTCAAAAAAAGTTTAAAAAAACCTACATCAATAAAAAGTTCAAAATTTCGAAAAAAAAAGTTCAAAATTTCAAACTTTTTTTTTTTTTAAATGGTTCAAAAAAAATTTAAAAAAATCGACATAAATAAAAACTTCAAAATTTCGAAAAAAAAAATTTAAAAATTTCGAAATTTTTTTTTAAATAATTCAAAAAAAGTTTTAAAAAATCTAGTTCTAGTCCGAGACTGCTTCAATCAGCAATATTTCATCGCAAGATACAAACATAAATCGCACGATGCAAAGTTTACAAGCGTTTGTCAATGACCAACTGCACAACATGTAATGTTAATGATGCATCCATCTGGCATCTTGGATGCCAGAGTTGTATGCTAAAATGTCAAGTCCACATCCTAACATGTATGTGCATCTCATATGCTTCTGAGATGCATCTCATATGCATCTGAGATGCATCTCATATGCATCTGAGATGCATCTAAATCTCAAGATGCGTTGCCACTAGTTACTTATTATGTCCAAGCCCAACTATATACTGGCAGATGCAAGTTTTATTCTTGCATCCCAGATGCAGACGATGCACTCAGGTCACTGAGGTCATTGGTGACCTCCATATGTATGTACATGTAAAGACTAGGAGATTCAATGTTTGAACACGGAATTTCTGCAAACACTACCAGGGGCACCTGTACAGCGCCGACCTGCGATTTTGGCAAAAATCTAATTTTTTTGGCAGGAAATTTTCTGCAAAACCTGCACAGGTTACTATGCAGAAAACAATCCATGCATTCAAAATAATTCTAATCGGCAATGTTTTTTTTATTGAATCATTTTTGGATGTGGCTTTGACTGGAATTTCTCATCTCCCAAATATCCGGATCAAAACTCATCAATAGCAATTAAAATTCCAGACTGCAACCTCTGTCCTTGTTAATACAATTGTATCAGGGAAATACGAGGAGTATCCAGTATGAACGATAGTTGCGGAATAACTTTTGATTGGAATGAGATAGAACATAATGGTTGTAGGGGGTACTGGAGGGGCCTAAGACTGTTTTGTGTAAAAAGTCTCAGCTCCCTCCCTTAAGGGATCTGGACATGGCAACGCGTGAAAGTTTTTTTTGCCGGTAAAGCTCTTCCATGGATAATTGCTCTATTGCGTTGTTGTCCCTGAATATTTTTCAAAAGTGAGAACGGCTAACTATACTTGAATTATTTAACAGTCATGCCATATAGGTATTTTATTTTTCGTAGCCGAGGCTCAGCTACGGTAAAAAAATTTATTTGCAAAAGCACAAAAAACGCCCTTAAAATACGGAACACTCCATACGTTTTTTTTATCCTTCCATTTTCTTGCAATTTGGATAAGATAAAGGCTATCTTTTATATTGTGGCTATATGTCTTCATGACCTCATAAACCGGTAGTTACATAATGGCCAGGCTCCCTCACAGTTCGGAGAAATTGCACAAAACGTCGAAAAAATCATTATGTTCTATCTCGTTCCAGTCAAGGAAAAAAAAAACTATCGTTCATATTGGATACCCCTCGTATCATCAATTTTGTTTTGTCTTTTGTCTTTTGACTTTAAACTCATCAGCTGGGTTTTATCCACACTGTTTAAATTATAAAGCGTGTAAATGAAATGATTATTGGACATCAGTCGAGTAATATAAAAGTGCCGATTTGGGAAATTCCTTTCATTTAAATTGAGTTGGACTCTGTAAATCATGCAAATGAAATCCCAAAATTATTATTATTATGTGATGCAACTCAAGTTTGGATATTTTAAATGCATCAAAAATTTGACGCATAAGGGATTTCCAAAAAAGGCATATTCTCTATCGTTTGCCACAAGTTTGACGTATTACGCTGTCAAATTTATATTATCAACATTTTCATTCTCAATGTGGAATGAAGATTTAATTTCTAGTGCAGATTGAAATTTGTATGTCCATTCGAATTTCAGTTGCAGTTAATTTACATTCTTTTTGCCTTAAGTTAATTAATTTTTTGAGAGATGTGTGGAGCGAGTGTTTTTGACCCATAGCTGCAGAGGTTGGTCAACAATTCTATATATAGAGAAAATAATTGAAGATATATAAATATTTACGTATGTTTGATAGACTAAATGCATAGGTAAATAGTTGAAATCGAATTCTCACATCTGACACGTCCGACTGAGCACACCTAAAAAAGGGAACAAAGACGATTAATTGAAATGATCAATCCTGATACACAGAATTGAAATGATCAATCCTGATACACAGAATTGAAATGATCAATCCTGATACACAGAATTGAAATGGACGAGTTAGTGAATTTAGTTAATTTACTTGATAAAGTTTCCGTATTCAATACACATGGGATCGTCTTGTCCCGTTATATTGGCTACAAATGACCGATTGTACATATATTAGGGAAGATGTAATGAAACGACCTATTTAGGTTTTAGGTCGTTAGGTCAAAAGAAAGTGAAGAAAAAAACAGAGTGTGGGAATTTGAATAGAATTTCTCTTCTCAGTTTTACATTAAAAGAATAAGAAAGTGATTAGAAACATCTGGAATTGACTCTTGGCCGATTTGAAGTTGGCCGGGTATTTTCTTCCTTGGATTTTCCTTGCTCCATACCAGGCCAACTTCAAATCGGCCAAGAGTCAATTCCAGATTTTTCTAATCACTTTCTTATTTGTTTGTTTGTTTTTATTTATTTGAGTGTCCAGCTTTTCGGTACATGATGAACCGTTTTTCAAAAACGGACACTAGTCTTATTCTTTTAGTGTAAAACTGAGAAAAGAAATTCAATTCAAATTCCAATTCCCACTCTGTTTTTTTCTTCACTTTCTTTTTACCTGACGAAGACCTAAAACCTAAATAAATATGTCGTTTCATTACATCTTCCCTATTAACATTAAAACACTCATATTTTCAGTATCGTTTCTTCGTGTTATTATTTTAAATGTGTGTGGTAAAAATCCTTACAGAAAATTCCGATGCATCGCCCCGCAACTTGGAAGGATAATGGCTTATATCTCTCGGGTACCCAAAGTTCAGTAAACTTACTGAACGTCTTATTGTTTAAATGGGATTTTTCATCGATCTGTGTGAAGAAATGAAGCACATGAGTACACATGAATGAATATATGTGGATATAGTGTAAATATATGTGGAACATACCATTTGAACTTTAACCAAGGCACACTTGATAGCACACTACGTCCACAAAATACAAAAATTAATGGAAAAATGACAACAATTTTATCATAGCATTATTTTGAGCGACTTCCTTAGTACAAAAATGTTAAGTTTTAAATGGTTTCAAATGGTGTACAAACTTGAAAATATTTGTCAATTCCTCCCTTCTCGGGATGTTCGGCCTTTAGAATTTTGACGCATTCATTGAGATATTTCATAAGTCTCTTTGCCAGGATTAAAAGGAATTTGCGACAATTGGACCGAGTGAATGGGAGGTACTCCACCGGGCTTTTGGTTGTCATCATCCCTTCCGTCTCCCCATTTTTGGGTCCCGTATTGAACAAAATTGAATTGACATTCGAGCCAGTTGAATATTGATTGTGCAGGAAATTTACAATTTCTATGTGCTCCGCACCATCCTGTGTGTGTGTGAAGGTACATTAAATTCCACAGAGTTTTATTATTATTTTTATCATTATATACCCAACGTTGGTTTGGATTTGGAATGTGGTTGAGGTATGTAAATATTTGTTGGAAAATTTGTATGTGGAAGGAAATATATATTTAAATGATTTGATTTTCCATACGTGGGATAAAGTAGTGTGGAGTGAGAGTAGGGCGACAAGCACCATCAACTTGGTCAAATCCCTCAGAGCAGTCATCATCTTGAACTCGTGGTCCCACAGTTAACACAAATTTCCTCACCAAGTTCCCTAACTGAGAATCAAATGACGAATGACGGTGATTTGCGTCGGTTTCACAATCAAAAGCTCACTTTTAAATCAATTGTACAGGAAATTGGATTCTGTGGATTCCATCACGTTTTAATTTCAGGAAGTTCGTAAAAGGGACCACAGAGAGTTTTTAAGTGAGCATATGGAGACAAAAGGTGTGCAGATAAAAAAAAACCGGGGTTGATATTTTCGTTCATTCATAATTTCTATATATATAATCATTCATTTTCCGCCTCGCTGTGCCAATGGAGTTGGACGTCTAAAGGTCTAAACGTTCCTCGTAATTTCCACTCTGTGTGCCACACAAAAGCAAGGAAATTTTTGAAACCATGTTACACATTTCCTCAACGGCTTTTCACCTTTGTCCAGATTTTAATTACCATCAACTTTGTGATGAAGGCATTAATTTAATTGTTCGTACATATACGTGTGCTCTTTCCTATGTGTTTGTGTATGAATGATATGGGGATATAATGTCACCTATACATACACACACGTGGAAAGAACATTTCCCACCGCACATGCAGTCTGGGAATGGGAATGCATTTAATGGTGCTTTTTTTGCAGAACAAATGTAATGAGTGTGTGCATTTAATTATTATTATTATTCAATTCAATTTTGCACTTTGGAAGCTCATTCCAAATTCCAAGGTTTTCACAATTCAATGCAAATTTGAATATAAAAAGTGAACACGTGCAATGATTTTTCATTGGTTTTATAATACAATCTAAAGAAAACTCTGTATGGAAACAAACTTGAAATCTTAAACGAATATGTATACGATTTTCTCTGTGGAGTTGGAAAAGACTCCATGCAATCTCTGAACTTCCCCCACATGAACTCGAAATTATTTTAACCGTTAAAGCACAATGGGGCAAAGTTGGTGCATACAGCATTTATACATTTATACATTATTTAATTTAAATGTTAAACTTAAAGCAGGTTGTGCGACTGCTTCAAATTTCAAATGTGTGTGCATTCGCATTTCGCATACAGAAACGCATGGAAATTCCTGCTCACTGCATATACTGCACGTGCCATGATTTTCAACTATGGGACTTTTGATAGTTTGTGTGGAATGTCAAGTTCAATTGTATAGGGAAATATATAGACTTCATTCATTCAAAGTTCCATAAGGAAAATATTTTCCTTAATACCTATATTTTAGCGATGCGTGAGGTCCATTCAATGTTTTGTAATATTTGTTTTTTGCTTATTTGATCCGTAACACTTATTGTTATTATAATGATTTACATTGTACACACTACACTCAACTTTCATAATATTATGCAATTGTTGACGAATCACACAGTGATTCCATCACTATTTAAAATAACTGCCTATTTTCCTATCCCTGTTCTATTTCTAGTCGTCATTTCCATACTCTCAATTAAACGCTTTTGTGCCAAGTCAATTTATTATGAAATTTCCTTAGGTAATTAAAATGATTTCAATGTGCCATTAAATCAAGCACAAACAAATGTGGGTATTTTTTTTTTGTGTGTGTACAAACTTTATTTAAATAAAATTATCCCACAAAGAAAGGAATGCCAATGAAAACTAATTGCAAAACAAAACCCTCATGGTTACTTAAAATTTCGAATTGAAAGCGTTGAAATACGGATGAAGAAATGTGTACTTATAAATGGAAACGAAATTAGTTGCATAAATTAAAACAAAAGTGTATATATAGGAATTATCGAGGGAATGGGATATTTTTTCTAAGACAAGTCTTGTGTGACTTGTTGGAGAGCACATAGCAATTTATTTAGAGCTGGAAATCGTGACTTTAAAACTTTTTGACCATTGCTTGATGAGTCTTTATTCCCCTTGTTCTTCCCTTTGTAATATTTCTCATTCGCACATACACAATACGGCGTCGAGCTGCTGTCGTTGTTATCGTCGCTACTCGTACCATTGTACTCTGTTCTCCACACCACCACAACAATGTACATAGAATATCTTTAAAATCTCATTCCACATTCTCCCCCCAAAGAAATCTATATTCAAAATAATAATCATGTCATAAATAAATATAACTTACGATCTTTGACCATGCAAAAATTGGCCACCTGACCCAAATTATTGCACTGAGTTCTGCATTGTTGTCGCTGGGATTGCGAAACGGGTCGGAATTTGTTTGGATTATAGCAGTCGTCCATATTGTTTTTTATCTGCAATCACATTCACTTAATTATTTTAGTACATACCTACAAATAAATGCTAAATGCTATACTCATCAAAAATGTAGTATTTTTTTTTATACCCCAGGGACGTCGCAGGAGCAGTAATATTCGCCATTACTGGCGGATCGACAGCTGTTTGAGGCATCACACAAGTAGTGACAGGCCACGGAGGCAAAGTTGTCCATTTCCAAGTCACAAAATACTTTTTGCATGCTCATGTCTGGGGATGGCGTCATCATTCCTCCGGGGGTCATGTCACCCGCACCTGGAATCATGTTGCCCATGTTGCCCATGTCGGATAGATCTGCTTCCGTCACTTGCCCATGGAAAATCGTGAGAGTCACAATGACCCCAATGGAAACGGCTCGGAGCGAGCGGGAAGCAACCACAAAGTTTGCCATCTTTTCAAAAGATGAAATCGCTCGTCAGTTTTGTGGAAAAATAAATAAGAGGGAATCAAAAACAAAACGAAGAATTGTTTTTCACAATTTGTATACTTTGAAAGGAATGTTTTAGAATGGAAAAAGTTGAATGCTTGTTTAGGCTCGAAAGTTGGAGAGGGAATAAGAATGTTTCCCTGGGAGCTTTCCTTATCATCCGAAATGGGATTGAGATTAATTTGATATCAAAATTCTGGAATTGACTTGAACTCGAATGGAAATCAACTCCTGACCCAAATCCTTATATTGAACAAGAAAATAACAAGAAAAATATAATTTAGAAATCAGGTCAAGCGTCAACTGGCGTCAAGAAAACGATTTAATGTGCAGAGTTTGATGTGAAAGGATGGCGAAAGTGGAGCATTTGAACTCATTTTCCGACCGAAATGAAGGCAGACATTGATATTTTATATTCTGTGGTGTTCAGTTCATTCCTAAATCCCACGATTTGGAGCAATGAACCAGGGGAAAGTTCAACATCGTTCTCGGAATTATGTCAATGGGAAAAAATGAAAAGAAAAAGGGATTTGGATTGAGACGTCTACCTATGTATTATGAATATGAGTCAATTTATTCATGAATTCGTATGATGAGTCGAGTTCTACACGTTCGCTTTGTGTCTCGATGTTTGGAGTCAACACACTCAATCTGCCTTTTCTTGCCTGTCTCCTTCCTTTGCACTGATTTGACTGCACATACACAAGCTTTGTTTTTGCGTTTAATCGGATGTCTTCGTATTTTCTATATACTCATTGATGCCAAAACCCCAACATAGACAAAATACAATTATCTGCTTCAACAATGTGTGACTAAATAATTTTTAGTCACACACACACACACAAGATATTTAGTAAATATAAATTCACCCGCATTTTTTATTCTTAAGTTAATTTCATACATAGAAATCATAGCTGAGGAGGAAGCAGTAACGAAATCACTTGAATATTGTACAATATTTGAGACAATCAACTAATCCAATACTAATTATTAGTCTCAGTCAGATTTAGGCTCCTGAGGAAGACAGAAGTTTCTGAAAATGAATTCCGTTCAAATCATTGATTTAAGATTTAACATCAAATTCTAACAGATGATTTCTGTTTCTACTGCTCACAATATGACTATATATACACTCGGTAACTCATCACCATAATTGCATAAATCATGCACTCACACTGACAGACAGGTGAGCATATATGTATCGTATAAACAACAGTTTGGAATTCCAAAGAATCTTTAACATTTTAAACACTCTTGGACATTCCACACACCACACACTTAATTCCTAATTCATACTTACAATTAGTATTTGTATTTAATTCTCTCGCTGAGAAACAATGCAATTTTATTGTCACAGTCACTCAACAGAATGATTGCCTGAAAGACACAGTCAGTATTGAATTGAATTTGAATTTGAATGGAATTTATTGAGTTTGACAGACAACATGGTCCAAAGAATATCCTAGAGCATCAAAGTTCCTAATACAATTATGCAGTATAAATATAACAAGCCGTAATAACAAGATAACAATTTATTTTGGTTTGCTTTAAACCAAACAAAAAACTGGTTTGGTTTAACGGAAAGTTGCTTTTTTGTGTTTGATTTGTGTTGTATAGTGAGATTCCATTCACAACGATGGATTTTATGCATGTACATGTACATGTCCTCATGCACATGCAGATGCACAGTGCTTTTTTGTGTTTGACTTGCGTAACGTGTGTAAAATTAAAAGTAACCTAACATGAGGTCTATCTATTGCAGACTCTCCCGTACACGCGCTTTTGTATGTTCTATATCGATATTATGAAATTCTCTCATGTTGAATAACTGAATGAGAGTACAGAACAATTAATAATTAACAATTTGGGTAGAGCTGTCATGATCATGATGCAATTCATTCACAACTAAGGCATTTGACATCCGACTCTGCAATCCCAAAACAAACATGTTCCTAGTTTTCTAGCCTCTTATTTAATTGACGGGATGTTTAACGGATTTCTTGTTGAATGATTGATTGTGACTATTGTGAGTTGTCCAACATGTACGGAATTTAATAGGACGGACAAAGTAAAATGACATCGAAATCAACATTCATTCCATCAATTTTTATGGTGACATATGACAAACAAGGCGTTTTGCCATACCCCACAGCGGATGAAGCAGTACAAATATCAAATCCTCATTTGCGTGCGTACTGGCTCTCCAGTCCCATCGAGACTACATCAAACGGCGCATGCTCTATGACAAAAAATCAAAATCCATTAATCAATCCAAACGTGATTCCTCATTTAAATTTTGTAAAACTAAGTTTAAAATTTGGTGACTATAACTGTAGAAATAAATGTGGAAGGACCAGAGAAACAAAAGGAACTGGCAGAGAAAGAAGCCAGAGATCATCCGCGACCGGAAGTGTTAATATTTGACCATGCGCATACTGAATACCACAAATCCCAAGAGTACTCCAATTGTAATTTCAATTTAAACTAGTAGGGCAGGGTACACTTGTCAAGATTGTCAATAGAACTAGAAAATCAACTTACAATTAGTCTTGTTTAGATTCCTGAACAAGATAATCTTGTTACAAGATAGAAGTTCTATCGACAGCTCGAGAATATAAATCATATTTTTAAAATGAATGAATTCCGTTCAAATCATTAATTTGACTTTGAATAACTACTCCAATTTTGTCAAAAAATCTTTGTAAATTGATTTGAATCAAATTAATTACTAACATAACAAATAACAATATCACACTTTCCCATGATTTTATTGGTTACCATTTACCACCTCTATCATTAGCATTACCTTGAGTCTCATCAAAGTAAATAATATTTACTAAATACATAAATTTTTTGGTCAAGGGAGAGGACTCCTCTCAGAGGAGTATACTTCGATGTGGGATAAGTATATGTATTAATTAATTAGATATTACATTGACTGGATAAAAAATAGAGAATTACAATTATATTATCCATAAAATGAGTTGAATTGGAATTCAAGGATGGAAATTTTGCTCAGGCCAAATGAAACATTTCACCAACAACAAAAATGACAATGACAATGAGCAATATTTTGACATGTGAATGTGAAGCAACAAATTATGTTGTCAACTGTCGAATAATTGGAGGCTTTCCCATGTTTAGAATTTTCCCATCCGCCTCCAAATGGAAAAACATGTAGGCAAATCAAAATAACGTTAATGAGGGCAAGTGGTGACGAATGACAAGTCCACATTATTCCCACGGACACAAAGCTGATCATCAATTTCTTATTGCAAAATTCCTGGAGATTCTCGGGATTAAAGGAAATGGTGAAATCCGTGACGAAACCGGATGCGAATCCTTTGACTGAGCGTAACGAGGATTTTTACATATTTTGGCTGGGGAAATCCATCAATTCTTCAAGTGATATTGAAGATGGCTACAAAATATTGACGAGTTCTCATGTGGCCCTTCAGCTGAAATTCAAAATCCTCGTCACTGTGACTGTGACTGTGAGTGAAGATGAAGATGAAGATGAAGGAGAAGGCGAGACTTGGATGGACTTGACGGTGGTCTAGATGGCGAGACTGAATCCTTTCCCATCTGTAACATTAAACCCGGAAACGATTATGATTTTGATGGAGAAAGAAGCAGAAGGAGCTGTGGACATGTTCCCGGACGTGGTACGAGATCTGGGAGGGAAATCCTTGCGAGTCTCCGTCATGAATCTTGCATCGGGGCTTCAAATTGAGAGAATGGGCCGCAGAGGTGGTTGGCGACCAACAGAGCCGATTGGCGCTCTCCTCAAATGCCTTCAAACCTGTGCACAGTCCCTGAATTTCACGACGATATTGCGGCCATCCAGTGGCGGTGGGATCGTTGGTAGCCGAAATAAAGAGGATGACCGATGGACGAGTGGTGCGATTGGGGACATTCTCCAACGTCGAGCGGATATTGCGGCCTGCATCGGCGTCACGCTTCAGCGTCTTCTGGTCATAGATAATTGTGCGCCCATCACCTACATTCAGCTCACTTTCACTCACGGTCCGCCCACTCCCATTTTCTCCTGGCAAAGTGTTTTGTCCCCTTTTTCCTTGGTCATTTAGTTCCTCCTCTTCATGTCCACGCTCCTCGGCATTCTCTTTCTCCGCTCTGCCAACTTCGTCTACAAAAGAATCATTCTCTCGAGGGAAAAGAAAGCGCCAAGTGCAAATGGTAATGGTAATGGTGGTGAGTGGTCCCTCACAACCACCATCTTTTTCGTCGTCTCTACCTATTTTTCTCAAAATTTTGCCCGCTCCCGCTTGAACCACGTCCGAATGTTCTCGTTCCATTGGTTCCTCTTCGTCATGGTCATCACGACCGTCTATCTGTCCAAGCTCTTTGGCTTCTTTGTGACTCCGCCCATGACATTAGCTCCTCAGGATTTTCATCAGCTGTCCGCATCTGACTTTAAAACTGGTTACACTTCCTACGGTGGAGCCATCCATGATTTTTTTCAACATGCCACCAGCAATTCCAGTTCCGGTCGGATTTATTTGAGGATGGACGCCGGCAGACTGCCTTGCCGCCACTTTAACGGAAGCAAATGGAAAGTTTGCATGTATTGCCTATGACTCGGCTGCGGAATTTGCTCAGAAAATTCAATTAGCGGATGGATTGGGTCGATCGGGGCTGGTCATCTCACAAAGTACAGCCCTCCAACTTTCCCTCTCCTTCGCCGTCGCCCGCAAATCCATTTTCCTCGGCAGTTTGTCCAGGATCACGAATGCCCTCCACGAATGTGGACTCTACAAGCACTGGAGACTTTCCTCCTTCCACTCAATTCGTCATGCCAATATCATGTTCGGCAAATTGAAGGAGAGAACCGGAAGTGGAACCGGAAGTGGAGGAATCCATAAAACAATAGAAACAAAGGAGAATCATTCCGATGCGGATCTCAGTCCCATTATTCAAATGGACAAGAAAACGCCGATCCGACTCACCGGCAGACATTTGACGGGAGCTTTTACCCTTTTCCTCGCGGGTCTACTCGGAGCATTTGCAAGTTTCACCGTCGAAACCTCTTATGATGAGTGCCATAAAAGGTTTTGAGTTAGTGTAATAAGCGTTCTATATGAGGGGCGGGCCAGGGTGGCATCTTCCCACCGCCGCCGCCCCTTTCCCCCTCCACTTCTTTATCCCGATGAATACGCGGCAGACTCATTTTCTCACTTTCAATACACGTGATGAGCCATCATCGATTCTAATCAGGTATTGAATTCATCGCAGCATGATTGCTCTGAGCAATTTGCTCACATTATGAGTTAAACACGAAGCTTCATTTCATAAAATTTCACAAAACTATTTTGCAATGGCTAATCGTTTAATTGGCCCACAACAATGCAATGGGTGAAGTCTCATTTTGATTTCATGGCATGCTAATCCAAGAAAATGAGAGAATAAATTAGTCCTGGTCAAATTTAATAAGGATTTTTTGGAGAAAATTTCGTCATGGATTTAATCATTGAATGATGTGAGCGTTGGTCATTTGAAATCCCATTATTTGGTTCCAATCGGTCGGTCGGTCGGTGGAATTGACTTTGGATCTTACTCGTTCCAAATTCATACATTGTCAAAATTAAAAGTACCAAACTCACCATGTTGAAGATCATCGTTGATAGTCCGTCCGTCAGTTTTCTCATGGCCAACCCCACTTGAAATTCTCTTGCTTAACCTGGAAAAGCACCATCGATTTCCCCTTCTCCACCCGAATCGGGTTTTCACTCTCATGGAAAACCGGGACGTTTAATTCAAAATTCTCTCTCTTCTAATTCCCATTAGAAGAGAGTGAACTCTCAAAAAAATTGAATAGTTTATGTGGCCTGGAACATAGCTGGGAATACAGTTGCCACAATTGTGGCACGGATTTCGCCACGGATTGTGGCGAAATCGTGGTAGCACAGATGTTTTTACATTACGAGACATGGGAGCAAATTTGCTAATTTTTTTCTTTTTTTACCTGTAGTTAAGGATTTTTCCTTAACTATTACGCATTTTTTCAGCAAGTTTGTTGATCTTTTTTTTGAAAAGCACATTTGCTGTACAAGCAAATTTGCTGCGTATGCAAATGCATAAGAGACATTTGGGAAAATGTTGACTCCCTTCAAGAAGTTGGCCACGCCCCCAAATGACGAAGCATTTGTGCTGAAATAACATTTTTGTTTACATTGTTTATGTCCCTAAGAAAATGGAACGAAAACTCGGTTCCAGTTGCCCCAATTTTTTGAAACTTCGTATTTTTCTGCAGACCGTTTTATCCCAAATGTTTTGAGTTCATTTCCTTAGGGACATTCCCCAAACGAAGTGAATACTTCAGCACTTTTGCTTCATGTAATTATTAATACTTCAACACTTTTGGTTCTTACTGTTAAAAAATTTCTGCTTGTGTTTATATACAACAATGTAAACATTTATAAACAAAAATGTCGAAGTCTCAACTTGTTCAAGCAAAATACGCGCATAGCTGCCATGAGGCAAATTGTCAATCTTGTTTTCCTTTTAGCCCCAAAACCAAAATTTTTGGCCTCAAAGCGGGAGCTAAATTGCTGGTTTTGAGGCCAGAAAGTTTGTTTAAGGATTAAATTTAAAAGAATATCTGCAATTTGCCTCATAGGGCTTGTTGCCAGATAGTCTGTCCGAATTAACCAAAGTAAAAGTGTTGTTTCAGCAGACATGTTTGGTCATTTTTGGGGCGAGGTCAACTTCGCATATTGTCGACGAAGATGCAAAACCCCGTTTGTATTTTTCGAGGGGCGGAGCTTAGTTATTTACAATTATGCGGAAGGAGGAGCTAAAATAGATACGGGGTTTTGCATCTTCGTCGACGATATGCCAAGCAAATGTGTTTTTCAAAAATCAAAATCAAAATTTCCGAAAAAAAATCAAAATTTAAAAAGTGACCAAAGGGTTACAGGGTAGGTCAAAAAATCAAAACAAAAACTCAGCAAAAATGCTGTCATGATATAAATCAAATGTCGTCTCATATACATCAAAATTGATTCCATCTTCATCACAAGTGTTCAAAAATCAAACATGTTCCATATGCAAATTTACATGTCAGCATATTTGCTGCATCGAAATCGCCACAATGTGGCAAATTGGATGGGTGAACCACCACAATTGTGACAACTGTATTCCCAGCTATGGTCTGGAATTCGAATAAAAATTGTCAGAGTGAAGAGTGAGATAAAACGCCCGTTGGTTATTCAATTCGTCCTCTTTTGTTGTTATTACCTCTCATTTTATTGATTTCCTCAAGTTCGTTTGCATTAATTCAAATTTCTTTTATACGTTGGACATTTTGAAAGGAGTGAAATTGAAACGAAACCGTGGAAGGGTTTTAAAGTGTACATTTCAAAATAATTGCACTCGAGTTGAAGGTTTTTGCATTTGACAATCCGCATGCAAGTAAAGTATTGGAATTGTGTCCTCGCTTGCTTCATGTTACTGCCATTCAAATCGATTAAAATCTTGCGAGTAATAAGTAGTCCGTTTACTTTCCTCCCAAGGGAAAACAACCGAGAAAAAAGGACCGGGCATAAAAAATTACACACATACATATTGCAGTTTTTCATCAAGATTATTCCTTAAAAACGCGTGGTGTGGGAGGACGAAAATACGAAATAGAAATATGGGACTCGTTTTGAGAGTGTCCGCCTTGATCCCGGTGATTTTACATTCGGTTTTCCTCCACGAAGCCGAGGGTAAGGAAATTTCCAGCTTATAGATACATTATATAAGGTTAAAGTAGAATTTCAAGTCTGTGTGGGGATTTGTTAATGCGGAGATATATAATAGGGAATTTATTATTTAAAAAAATATGAATTAGGGGTGCATTGCTACAACTGCACATCTATCGAGGGGAATGATCTGTACGACCGTTATTGCGCTGAGAGTCCAAGTTGGAGTCCCGGTCCGCACCATGTCGGTTTAGCTTGTATCAAAGTTGATGCGGAATTGAATGGGAAATACGTGGTGGTCAGGATTGGAGGTGATGGAGAGACGATGCACAAATATGGACAGAAATCATGCAAAATCGATCCTCATGGAGTCATTCATCGAGCTGTCAAAGCTCAAACCCTGAACATCATTTCTTGTAACCTTTGTGAGGATCAGGATGGTTGTAATGGAGCTCCTTGGCATCCATCAAATAGACCCGAGTCATATCTTTTTATAGCCCTCCTCACCTATTACATCCACGCCTGTCAACTCCATCCCATGTAAATGTAAACGTGCATGAGCACAGTTACTTACTTTTATTTCCGATTCAAACCGGAAATTCAATCACGATCGATCACCTCATGATTCATGAACACATATCTCGAAAAACACAATTATGTAGAATTTCATGCATTTTCCAGTGTAAATAAAAGTGCTTTGACGAATTCTCTACCTTACTGAACTCTTATATATACAGTCGAGGTTTTTTTGATTGATTTCTACATTTTCTTCGGGGCGATTTGAGAATACACGCTCGTTTATGGTATAATCGAGTAAAACTGCACTCGATGACTCGAAATGCAGAAATCAATCAAAAAAACCTCGACTGTATGTATACAGATAAACATGGCATGAATCCGAGAATATGTGCATTTTAAAAATCCTATGTCATTTTTGCTTTTCTTTTCTTTTCTTTTACGCTTTCAACTAATGAAAAATAATTTGTAAATATGCTATAGAGTGTACAATAATTAAAAATGTTAGCTTCATATTTTGAAATTTCCAAGTTGTATACACTTTATACATACACAAAAGCACTAATAAGGTAATAATGACATTATTTTACTTTATTGCAAAAGTATACAGAATATTATTTAACAAAAAGTAAATAAATAAAGTTTATTTATTAAACAAACAATTATAATGTAACAAGTCTTTTTTTTCATTTCCAATCTATTCCATCTATTCAACTGGTTATAAATTTTAACCTGCATTGCAGTTGAGTAAATGATAATAGTAAGTAAACAAATGCCGATATAATCTCGAGAGAGAACGAAGAACGAACAATTTATTATTGTCGCTGCCACTTTGGTAGGCTACCAGTATGGTATAGCCGCATGCAAAGACTCAGTAAAACAAAATATTTTGACAGTAGTACACATTTAAACTGCTAATTATTATAATTTGTCGATTACAAGTTACGAGCTTGGCCTTGACTAGTGTTGAGACTCAAAGAATTCTATATGTATATTATATTACACTCTCTCGTAGTATTTATATTCAATAAGACTAACTAAATTAACGTTTAGCAATAATTTAAACTTAAAGCTTTTCCTATTTTACTAATATAGGAACAAAAAAGGCACATATAGCAATTACATTGTTGTAGCGAATCTCTAATATTTTTATAAGGAAAATATCTCACCCTAAAAATCATGTCAGATTTTCAGAGTAATATTTCATGTCCATTAAGAATTCAGTAAAAGAATTCTTTGTTAAGTCCTCTGTCAATTATGAATGTAATAATTAGAAACTCGCGACGACAATCCTTTTGCTACATATACACAAGATGTATAGGTATATAATAATAACAACCACAATAATAATAATAATAATAATAATAAAGTAATATTCTACCAGTTGTCTAACATTAATACAAACTACATTTGAATGATTTAAACTAAATCTATATAGTACCGCACGGACGAAAAACAAACGATAAGCTTCATTCTAAAAGGTCAAAAAGCATCATTACAAAAGAACCTAAAAGAACAAACAAACTCAACATGTATTCATCATACAATACTTACTAACAAACACTTTGTCCGGCCCGGGTCAAAGTTGAAGATCATGTCATATCGGTCTTCGCCCCACAAACAAAACGGAAATTATGGCTATATTATACTCTCTCTCCAAATATTGTTATATATTCAACAAGGCTAACTAGTTACCTTTTAACTACAATTTATAAGCTTAAAGCTTTTCCTATTTTGCTAATAGGAACATATATAGCAATTACACTGATGTAAAGAGTCTCTAATATTTGTATATGGAAAAAATATCTCATCACCCCGATAATATTATTCTATAACAAAACAATTTGCTTAACAATTATACACACTTTCATGATTTGGGCTAAATCGTGAATCTGCAAAACGCATAACAAAAGAAATTTTCATTCTAAAAGGTCAAAAATCAGCATAATGAACCTACATTAGATAGAAAATTGAAAAACCCTATAGTAGAAAAAATAACTCAATTTGTATTCTTTATACTAACTTAGAGACGAAGAAAAACTGTGGCTAAACTCAATCCATCAATCCGTGTCCGGGTCAAAGTTGAAGGTCTTTTCAGTTCGGGGTCCGTCGTACGTACAAAACGAAAATGAGAGCAACAGCAAACCAAGCACAATTTGAAGCCATCATCTCGACCGTCGGAAGTGAAGGCTGCAACATCCTTCCCTACGTAGAATCATAATAATAAAATAAAATATTAATCAGAATTACTATTACTTCTTATTACATATAATATGTGAGAAATTCAAATGAATAGATTGTGGATTTACCCAGCCTCCCTTACTGTGAACCCACTGAGTCACCGATGAAGAAATAAATTTAATACTCCATTTCATTAGTCTGTGGAAAAGGTCGTGGTGGTCTGATTCACAAAAAGTTATCATTCTATATATTCAGTCTTTACCAAGTCTTTTGATTGTTGATTTTGACACGGGTAAACATAAATTATGGAAATACCTTTTTTAATGGCTCGCCGTGCAATATCAGAACAAAAAAAGAAGAGGATGATGATCCGCTCACGGGTTATATTACCATCCTACATTCCATTATCCATAATGAGCAAGTTAAATTTTAGATATCCATTAAACGATATTTACTACTTATTTATAATGCACCTACAACTGTATTACTTACATCGGTATGATGTATATATATTATTACATTTTATTTTAGCCATATGCAATTTACTCACTTCAAATAGGCCTTGTAGTAATTTTTGGAAATTTGTCCAATTTAATGTACTAAGATCTACTTCTTCCGCTCTTTGCCGCACAACCTGTCGTTGAGGCGAGCGATCAAAGACCTCCGACTGACCTCTGAGGCTCGACCCAGTTATTGTCCAGTCCAAAACTCTGTTGCAAAATGTAATACAGCATAGCATACGTTTTGATAAGTTCCACAGTTAAAATAGAATATGTATATCATGCAAAATATCAAAATAATAACAACAACAATAATAATAATAATAATAATTGCTATGAAATTATATAGTTCTAATAGAACTGTTCTATGTATACCTATTAGCGGGGATTTGGAGTTGATCTTCAGGGGCCGGAAGTAGGCAAGCCGGCTCTTGAATCCCTTCCTGCGCAAATTGTCCACGTAGAAAGCCTATCCATAAGAACTGCGCTTCCATACGCTCCTCCCGAATTACCTCCTCCTCTTCCGCTGATACTGGTGTTGATGATAATGGTGGTGGCAACGTCAGCACTTCTTCTTCTTCTTCTTCATCTCTTGCTCTATCAGCTGATTCCTTCCTTTTGGCTTTGCCTCTTGATGGACCGGCTACTGGCTCGTTCTCATCGTCACCTTTTCCTTTACCACTATCATTGTTCTTGTTCTTTTCATTTCGATTATCTTTGCCATCTTCTTTGCTGAATGTCTGGGCCATGTTTAGAGTATTTAGGTGCTGATAAATCTGAAATTTAATTTTAAAAGACCATTATTATTACAGTATATAAGAATCTATTGTATGTAAACATACATACACAATTTGTGTGCGTAAGTAATTTACAGAATAAGTATAGCAATAAAAGCTTAAATCCTAATAGGAATTTCCAATGATATACTCCTAATTATTCTACTACTTTACGTATACGTATATTTGATAATGAAATAAATTAAATATGTGACACAAAATAAACATGGCTGGTCACCCATTAAATCGATACAATAAAGATAAATATTATTATTATTGGATTCTTTTCTTACCTTAAATATAAATGTGAAAATAATGGAAATTCTGCTAGGCTGGCTTTGAGTTGTTGTCTGTCTCGGTGAGGGGGATGATTGAATTTTTCGGTGATTAAGTAGAGGGACTCTGTTACCGATCAATCATAATTGTTGCAAATCAGAAATTTATTTATGTCTAACTCCTGTTAGCTCAACATTTAAAGTGACGACGAGGAGAACGGCACACCCAGTTTTGGGTAAAAAAAAACAAAAATCGGCGAGAAAACGTATGACAATTTGAATTTGCCTCCAACTTTCTCGTTGGAGGGAAAATTGGAGATTTAAAAATCAAGGGAGTCAACTGGAAATCTCAATTAAACTAGTGGCAATTAAATGACCAAACTCAAGGTGATCATTAGAGAAATAGACAGATCTAGTAGAATTCAAGCCAATTCAACGTGAATGAAAAGGAAATGGACAAAAGTTTCTATGAAATGATCAAGTGTTTCCGTCAGCAAAATTCCCTTTGCATTCATTTATTACTTGAAAACTAAACAGCAACAACAAGAGTGAATTTTCATAGCATATTGTCTTTAGGTATAATACTTATGTTTGAATTAAGGGATGTGTAAAATGGGACATTTTAAATGTCCGATTGAAAATAGTCTATTATTATTGCATAAGTATGCATAGAAAAGGTGATATTTTTATGTTCTAGCTATTTATTTTGTGGTCGTATATACCTTGGTATTACAAATTAAAGAAAGTCATGAGATAAAGAGGCCAGAAAAATATTATATTCCAATGTAACTGAACTAAAATTCGAATTAAATTATGGAACATGATTCACGTTTGAAGAATAAATTTTATATACGGATGTCTACTATATTTTTTGATGTCTTGCTGTCGATCGGCACTATACCAATTCTGTGGTGTTTGAGAATTGAGACTGAATAAAAATGGTCAAGAGACGGCACATTTTGGGCAGGTACTCCGTGCAGGTCTCAGAGGGAAATTGAGGTTGTAATTGTAATCCTCTTTGGCTAGATAGTCCAAATTCTGAAATATGTACACATTTCCCAAATTAAAACATGAGGTATAGGTACATACATACATAGTACTAGTACACAGTACTAGTACTCTGTAACTACTTTAAAATGCTGTATAAAATTATGGTTGTAATATAAATGTACATGTTTTGATGGACTTACCCCGGGGCGAACAGCATTTGCAGACACATTCGGTAAACTCACACTTTTCTTATTGTCAGTGGGACGAGATCTCGTCGATTTTCGTCTGTAAAGAGAACAAAAAGCATTTTAGGATTATCAGTAAGAATATAGATAGCAATATAGTTTGGGCTGCAAAATTGAGAGCGTACCTGAAAATGCGGTCTCGGAAAGAGATTTTTGGGTCCAAAGAATAACCCGAGTCCCTGTTAAACTCCTCTTGGTCACTTTCCATTTCCTGTGCATAATCCATCTTAAAAACTTCCATCTAGACTTCCCAAAATAAAATCTAATCTAATTATAGGCACACACTAACTAATCGTGTTTATTATTATATATACTTATATAATATATATGTATATATATTGTGTCACCACTCATTACTACATATGTAAGCAGTATCAAAGTATTTTTGTGTACTGATACAATAAAAACGTTTTTGGGAAACTACAATCAACTATTCAAATGAATAGTTAAATTTAGTTAATCAAGAGTACTTAAGTACGTACTTGTCGGTCCATCTCCAAAGTTGGTTGCCCAGTCGAGATTCGATCCTGATCATCGGTGTATGCTCTCGCATATAATTCCTATTCAAAACCAAAAGTGGTCCATTTAGCTTGACTATTGTAATTAAATATAGACGTTGTAATTTTGATGGACTTGAAGCATGTACATGATTTACGATTTACCCACATTTGTCATGTGACATTCAGGCATTTTATATCATAACATTATAAGGTATTATACTAATAAAATATTGTTGACTGTCACTCACGGTTTCCTCATCTCGAAACTCCAGCAAGCGTTTAGAAATCTTTCGGTGAACTTTGGGCTGGACCCAGCTCGTAATTTCATTCAAATGCACATCAATAATATTTGTCAAATCCAACGAGAATCTGTCGGCAAAGATCGAAAATCGTTTGAGCAGAGCGGCGTGAGGCTTGGGAGATCCCTTCACACGATTTTTCAGCGTTCGATAATCTTGAAGAAAAGGACAAAAATACAATAATATTATATTATGCATATCTTTTTGTACACTTACTGATGAGACTCATATATTGGTGGTATAACAACAGGAATCAAAGGGGAAAGTGTCATATAAAAGAGTATCCTTAAAATCAATTTATTTATTATTATTTATTATTATATTTCCATTTATTGTCTCATAAGAGCATGCGCGAAAATGTATTGAGTAAAGTAAAGATATTTATGTACCTTCAACAAGTTGTAAATTCAAGGATTGCAAATTATGAACTTTTTTGACGAAATTGGAGTACTCTTGGGATCTGTGGTATTCAGCATGCGTGGACAAAGATGACACTTCCGGTTCCGGTGGCGGATGATCTCTGGCCTCTTTCTCCACCAGTTGTTCCTTTTGTTTCTCTTCTCGTTCCTTGACCAGCAATTTCAATCGAGTAACCTCTTTCTGCTTTTGAGCAAACAGGTCCATCATTTCCTGACGCAATGTAGATTGTCGTCGGATCAGTTCTTGTATTTCCTCCTGAAGACTTCCAATATTCTGGGACATGCAGCTGTACTCGAGTATCAAATGTCGCATCCCTTCATTCACCACCTCCAATCCCAAATCCATCATTCATGTCATTTAATGCATCACAACTTAAATATTATACATAGATATTATTGTGAGTCACAATTGGTGACAACTTTTATTTGACATGGGCTATGCACCCTTTAAAGTTTAGATATTATATGTATATAATGTACTTACTTCAATTTATTATGTAATTAATTACCTCGTATGCCCAATCCTCTTGATGATCCTGAACTGCTGTAAAAGATATTTTAAAAAATATATTATATTATTTATTATACCACATATTACTTCAAGTTTTACTTACTTTGTGTATCCATTTACTCGGAATCCAGTTTTTACTTCTTCCAGACAATGAAAAGGTCAAACAATTAAAATAATTACAAAGACTGGAATAAAATTTTGAACAGTTTTAATTTGCCGTCTGGGATTTCAAGTCGATGAAATGAATTCACGTTCAATGTTAAACTGAGATGTGATGTATGAGAACAGAAATAAGCATGAAAAGATGAACTTTACAATCCAAAATAAAATATACAAATGCAGCTGAAACGGATAAGAACAGCGAAGGTAAATTCTAATCAGACTATTTTCAACGTTGAAGAATTCCATAACTCCAGACTGAATTAATGCAAACTAAAATGAATGAATGAATGAAATTCTTCAGCACTATAATTCCGAATAATTACTTACTAATTCGTCTCATCTCGAGAAATTCTGCAATAATTCTGATGCATTCCACATTCTTAAAAGTCGTCAATTCTCTATGCATAGAATTTCACTGTTTACTAAGTAAACTTTACTTTTGTTCAAAGTTTCACTGGAAAGCGTAAAATCTAACTAAAATCCAGAAATTTAACTCCTATATTATAATTATATGAGGACATCAAAATTCAAAATTAAAGAATCCCAAAGATGTAGAAGGCAATATAAATTTTTTGTATCATATGAAGATAAGACTCGTTTAAAAATTCGAAATTAGAATTCCGCTTGCTGATACAAATATAAACGAAAATTGTTCCAAATAGTTTTGACTCTGTTTGCATATGTATTTATTTACTTGAAGAGAATCTGCATTTATTTCATTTCTACATTTAAGGTACGATTAAAGTTGAGAATTCGGCTTTGGGCTTCGTCTTTCGTCATGGAATTCGGACTGAGTGAGAATGACGAACTATAAAAGCATTAGGCCGAAGTGTAATCGTAATTCTGAAATCTGAAGGTGATCTGAAGGCGGTATACGCCGTTTTGAAGCCTAACTATAAATCGTCTTACGAATGACTTCAGCAATGGGATTTGAGAATCAGAATTAGAATATACGCGCTTGAAATCATTAAAAATGTGTATTTCTTATGGCTGCTTCTGCTGTGCTATCAGTTTTCGGACTGGAAAAGTAGGATTCATTTCAACTTTCTGTATTCCCAAGTCCGAGCCGAAGTCCATGATCAAAGCCGAAGTATAAATCCAAATTATTAGGCCAAGCCGAAGTCTCATTACCAGTCTGAAATCTCATTCCTAAGTATAAATCGCTTTCGGACTTCGGAATCCCGTCGATTTTCGGCCTGAGTTCAGTCCCATTTCCAAGCTGATTGCAATTCTCAACTATAAATGGTATAATCCAGTCTGAAATCTGAAAGCCATGACGAAGTCCAAGCCGAATTCTCAACTTTAATCGTACCTTTACAAATAGGGAATCATGTTAATAGATATTTGGATTTCGATTTGTTATCATATCGTATATTACCGTGGACTGGGGTGAATTCGGACACCCAGGGGTGATTTCGGCCACGAAAATTTCAACTTTAATGGCAATATCTTATGCATTTACTTGAATATTTCAAAAAATGCTTCATGGCCTAATTAATTGGCATCGTATTCTTAAAATATTTTATTATGCATGCCCTGGAAAATACCGATGGTTGCCACGTACGGCCGAAGATTGAATTTCGACAAAAATTGTTGGTTTTTTCTCAGTCAAAAACTTTGTCTGGATCTCTGGATTGGGTTTAGCAATTTAAATGATTTTGTTACTGTAATTACAGCCATAGTTTGTCATCATAAAGGTAGGTAAATTTTGTTTAAAATTGTAACCTTCTTAAAATTATCTTTATTTTTCTGAATCGTTTCATTTTGTGATAAAATTGGGGTGAATTCGGCCAGTACGGAATTACATTTAATTCCCATTTTTTCTTTCAAATAGGTCTTAAAATCCATTTTATTTATGTATTATATTAAATTTTTGTGAATTGTGAACATATTTGTAGTAAAATGCCAAGAAATTACAAGAAAAAAATTGGAGGTCGAGGAAGTCGGAATATTTATTCAGCCGAAGATATTGATGATGCTGTTAATGAAATTGATCGAGGAGTTTTGTCATGTAGAGAAGCAGCTACAAAATATAAAATCCCAAAATCGACTCTACAGGACAAAGTAAACAAAAGACATATCAATTCTCGGGGTGGTCAAACTGTATTCTCACAAACGGAGAAGAAACTCGTCAACGTTGCTGTCGTTTGCGGGGAATTTGGACAACCGTTAACCAAATTAGATATTCAATTGATCGCTAAAGATCTACTGCACAACAACAATAGAACGGTCAGTTCATTCAAGGATAATTTTCCAGGTGAAGGATGGATAAACAGTTTTTTGAAGCGTCAAAAATCTCAGATCAACGTTCCAGTGGCTCAAAATATCAAAAGGTCAAGAGCAAAGCAAAAGAAGGAGGATATGGATTCATATTTTGCTAATTTGGAAAAATCTTTGGAAAATGTGCCACGATCCAATGTCATTCATTACGACGAAACAAATTTGAGCGACGATTTTGGTAAACTGAATTTGAAAAAATGGTTCCAATATTTGTCAACATTTTCCAATTTTTGTTCTTGTTGTTGTTGTTCATTTGCATTCTTTAATTGATTCTTTATCAGGTAAACTAAAGGCTATTTTTAAGAGAGGGGTTAAAGACCCGGAGAGAATCAAGAACTTTTCAAAGGGTGCCACATCAATTATGTTTTCCGGGACTGCTGATGGTAAAATGTTGCCGTTGTATGTCGTGTACAAAAGCAAGCATTTGTACTCTACTTGGAAGGAAGGAGGACCAGCAGGATCACGATACAATCGTACAGAATCCGGTTGGTTTGATGCCAATACATTTTGTGATTGGTTCAAGACAATTGCCGTTCCTTTTTGCCGAAAACTTAAGGGACCAAAAGTTTTGAGTGGTGATCATCTGTCCTTCCACTTTAATCCTGAAATTTTGAAAATTTGCAAAAAGATGAACATTCGATTTGTCATGCTTCCACCCAACTCTACGCACCTCACACAACCACTAGACGTTGCATTCTTTGCACCTCTCAAACGTCAGTGGCGAAAAATCTGGACTAAGTTTAAAAGGAAATATCCAAATTTTCCTTTGATCCCTAAGGATCATTTCCCACAACTTCTGGTTCAACTTCTTGCCAGTGTTCAACCAAATAGCTCTGGATTTAGAAAATGTGGCATTTCACCATTTAATCCATCACAAGTCATTGATCAAATACCCGGTGAGCTAGTGAATTGTCGGGAAATGTAAGTTCCGCGGTGTTGCATTATTTGAAAAAGGTCCGAGCACCAGAGGAACTGCCACAACGGAAAACGCGGAAGCGTCTTAACGTAGCTCCTGGTCACTCTGTCTCAGTGGAAGATATATCGTCAAAACCACCAGCAAAAAAATCCCGAACGACAGTATCATCAAGTGCTTCGTCTTTGCGAATTTCTACTCGATCCAAGAAGAAAAATGTGTAGAATTCTATGAAATGTTCTGCCGCAATTATAATATTTTGAATTATCAATTTAAGCTATTGAGACATTTTTCTCCATGTGGGTACATCTTTTATGTCATAAAATCATTTTGTATTGTTTAAATTGTTTGCAATATTATGCAAAATGGGCCTAATAAACTTTTCTGTATGATTTAAACACCAATTGTGCCAAATAGGAGTAAAAAGATGATTTAGTTTTTCAATTGTTGGAAGTGGCCGAAATCACCCCAGGCGTGGCCGCATTCACCCCACACATAAATTGAACACCTGCTCAGTCATGTTTAATAATATTAAAATATTTTCAATACTCATCCAATGCCAAATGGTTGCGTCAATTGTGTTTCAAGTTTCATCAAAAAATTCTAGCAGAGAAAAAAGATGTGCATGTTCAAAGTTGAAAATTC
This sequence comes from Gisinianus flammeolus, assembly GCA_034699125.1. Taxonomy (NCBI): domain Eukaryota; kingdom Metazoa; phylum Arthropoda; class Collembola; order Symphypleona; family Katiannidae; genus Gisinianus; species Gisinianus flammeolus. The sequence continues at coordinate 26,401 of JAIUND010001233.1, forward strand.
GGTCAAAGTGGCCGAATTCACCCCAGTCCACGGTATATCATTCATTGATTAGTTTTGTCTATCGAAATGTGATGAGTAAATGGAAATGGCCGACTTTGATGCAAACGTCGTTTGGGACGGAAATGATGGGTCACAGTTGTTTGGACACAATGAGGACTTGATTTTCATACTGCTTCATCCGCGTTAACGTCGAGGATGGCCGATGTGCGATGGAGACGAAGGGATTCCGGAGAAACCGGAACGAGAAATACCACAAGGCCGTTCAGATCGTGATCTGAATCTGGTCATCAGATTCAATTTGACGTAAATGTGATTAAACGATTAATCATTAAACAATTTGAGTTTGAGTTCCATCCGACAGCCTTCATTCAATGTGTGAACATTTGAATCACTCTCCCCAAATCAATAGCGTCTCTCCCTCCTGTTTTGACCTGAAAACACATATTCACAATCACATTAATTATGACGGGAGACAGCGATGATATGAATTACATAGTAAGTATAGAGAACTGGGAGTTGTTTCTAATTACCTCTATTTGATTTAATTGGCTCATGCTTAGTCCACAAAATTTCTCAGAGTCCGATACTTTTGGAACAAATACAGTACAGCTCATTTCCATTCGGTCATGATTACCATCAAAGATACGTATTGCTAAGAAAGTTTAAATTGGGCTAACGAAAAGCATGTGTATTGTGTACTCTATAAAAATTTATAGGAGCATTGAGTAAATTTTACTTGATGAAAAAAACAATTCAATAGAAAAAAACGGAGAGTATGTGTGTACGAGCAGATTGAGAACGAGCTCCGACTGTCATTGCCTTACCATCATAGTAATTAGCAGATTGACATGTCTGATACAGATGTGGTCCTTTGGAATCGTAGCCAGTGACCAATAATCGGAATTGGACCGGGATTGAATAGGGTCGACGATCGTATACTAGTACTTACCTCTGTGTGTGGGTGCACATTTGCATTTTGTTGCCTAAAATTGTCGGCTCTATGTAAAGGGAATTTTTTGATAGACAAACTAATAAGTACTGACAATGAGTTGTGTTTCCCTTTCCATTTGTAATATTTGTATGTATAAGCGCGTATGTAAATGTAAATGTCCTTCCATGTGGAGAGGAAACACACGGTCAACGCGTAAAGAGGAGAGGTGATTTTAGGATTGGTCCGAAAACCCCGTGAATCCGATCCGAATCTTTGCGGATTTGTGCTCATATTCTCCACATGGGATTTTCATATAGTGTGCAAAAAATCAGCAGGCTGTCTTCACAAACAAAGCCAATATAAACGAGTTGTGATGATTTACATTGTTGCTTATGAAACTCCATGTTAAATCTACTCATTCCTGTTTTTACCTTAAATTCTTCTTCTGTTCTGCTTCTTTACTATATGCATTCGACAAGTCACCATGAATCGGAAATTCATTTTCTCATATTGAATTCAGTGTTTATGCCCCTATAATTTTCAATTTTGATATCAAATCGACAATTACCTTCAACCAGAGTTGGCAACCCATGGGTTATTAAGTAAATGGGCAATTGGGTTTAACTGTATTTTTGGGTATGATTTTGCCCTGGGTATTCGGGTTTTATGGATTTTAGGGTTTTTCCACACCCCATCTATGGGATTTGGGAGTCAATCAACTTTCAACTTTGGGACATGTTAATTTATGGTAATCCTTATTAGGGAAAATGGATTTATTATGGAAATTAATTTATTATTATTATTATTATAATAATACGTACGTAAAAATAATTTACGTAAAAATATAGTAAAATTAAACTAAGAGTTGTAATTAAGTAAACGAAGTGCGGTAAATATGTGGAAGTACAACACGGATAGCCGAATATGTATAGACACAAAGTTTGGGGAGAGCGGTTTACTCACAACCACTCGCCACGGCAGCACAGGAGAGAGTGAAATTAATTCAATAATAATAAAAATCCAGACTCCCATTGAAACGATTGACATCGAACAAGTGTCTGAGTTGATGCATTATATAATCAATTTGTTTTCTTTAAATCAAGGGGTTATTTTATTAGAACGGATGTATAGATTTTGTGTGGAAGGATTTCCCTAGCAAGCAGCTCCCGTCTGAATAATGAATTCATCCAATGAGTAATTCTGTAAAAAAAAAAAAATTGCACATGGAAACAGATGGATTAAAAAATGATATCAAAAATTGAAAATTACAAATTATAAGAGAGAGAGAAGACTTACAGCGAGGAAGAGATTGATACGATCTTCCAGGGGTTCAGCCATAGTCCGTTGGAAACCAGTCCAAATTATGTCCTTGAAAATGTTTAACACAGTTGTTGTTCACAGTTGTTGTTCACAGAAATTAAAATAGTTTTCATGACTTACATATTTGATGATATCTTTTACCTTGTAAAATTGTATCTGTTCGTCTCGTTTGGCTGGCTCAGTGATGAGTTCGTCGCCAATGTAGACGCGGAGCTTCTCGCGACCCTCAAACAAGTTCAAAAGGCCTTCAGTACTCACTTTGAAATCTTGAATGACGCAGACGAAACTGGACTCGCGGATTCGGCCTGTGATGGAGAGCCGGAAGTCGGAAGAATTGAGGGAGAAGTTCTCTTGTCCAATCATATCATCCTGCCCCATTCCGTAGTAAAACGTGGCAGCAATGTGATAGATCCCTTGAGCCACGGCTTCTTTCGGAATGACGTAATTAAACTCCACCTCACTGCTGGAACAGTTGTAGCGAATGCTCTCTTCAATTTTATCCAAGCCATTGATCGTTCCCTTGCTGCACAAACACACACACACACAATAATTATTAACAATTAGAAGGACTTCATCAATTGACTGACTCATAAACTGATAAACTAACGATGAGTGCATTTAATTAAAATTACTATGAAACGTTGGCAGTGACGGCACTCAGCCATTGGTCCTCATCAAAATACTGATTCGTCACGGGAATAATTACTTGTTCGGGAAATTCCAAAATCGAGCTTGCCTTTAGCTTCACCGATTTCACACCTACAGACAGACAACGAGAAACCACATTAGAACAAATTAGCATTATTAAATTCATGAAATCAACATTTTGAAAATAATTTACTTGATTTATGATGGGAATGAGCTCCGAAGTTGGTATGAGCAGTTGCATAACAACTTACAATGAGGGCCAAGCCCAAAAATAAAACTTTACTGTACATCTCAAAATTAATTTTTCAAATAATTCCTCGTTTGAGGTGTGTCGATGTCGATTGGAATTGGAATTGAGAGTGAGCAGTGGCTGGAAGAAAGTGGTCGATGTAAATTAACCCTTTTTTATGTAGTTTTGAAAACTCTATACAGAAAATTCAAAATCTAATTAATAGAGGCCGATTACAAAAACGTTTAATTAAAAGATTAGACTGGACGAAAGTGACAGGAAAAACACTTGAGGATTGACAATTTGTTTTTCGTGTCCAATACTGTGTAAATTCTGTATAGGAATTTCCGATGATAAAGTAAAAAAACTGATAAGGAAAAGTGCGATGAATGAAAAATGATTGACATTTGTTTGATTTACTTTGTTTTCATTTCGTTTCACATTCAATTTAATTGGGAGTGACTGAATCTGAATCTGAATTGGCTCTCCACAATTTTGACTGATTGATTCATGACATAATAATAAGTGACAGTCATGAGTAATGAATTTTGACCTCAAATTTCACCGAATTTCATGCCACTAACAATAAATCCACACAGGCTACAATGATGCTACTTGATTCATCTAAAACGTTTTCATATATTTATGTAGATTCTGATAAGAGATTCCCTTTTGCTTGCATTCAACTGTTCAAAGCGGCAACCACAGTTTATTTTGGTAATGGACAGATGACAAACAAACCAAAACGAAATTTTGATATACTTTTGTGGCGAGTCAAATGAACAGAGGTTTTTACATAAATAAATGGGCTTTAGCAGAATGAATTGGTGTAGGTTTTTTAATCGTTAAGGGTTGATGGATTTCATTGGCGGATTTTATTCGTGGATGGATTCTTGAGTCCGCGGAGGCTCAACTGTGGGTAACGGAAGTTGTGGCTGTAACCGAGGAATCTTCCTCTTTCCATTTCCCCATTCCAATCGGTTTCTTCTTCTGACGACGACGACAGCGAGAACAAAACATGTTCACTGTCCAATCCCAACTTTCTGTAGAATCCGAATCCAATTTAAATTAAACCTTTATTCACATTAAAATAAAAGGTAGAATTTGCAATTCAAATTTCAATATTGGAGAAAACAAACGTGTGATTACTTTTTAAGTTGGGATATTTTTGTCCAATTTGTTCCGAGATGGTTTTATTGCATAGGAAAATCCAGAAGAGTCCAATGGACTGGAAAATATTATAAAAGTCGACAGTGGCCCAGTACCAAGTCACTTCCGGTCCAGCCACCACGGCCGAGAGAAAGTCCAGAATCCACGAGAGTCCCATTATCACAAACAATTTCCCCATTCGCGTCACTCTTCTCTCCCCGCACACACCAAATACAAAATACCACAACAACCAAACACCAAAATTCAATTACGAATTACGATATAAACCAATTCTGACAAACAATCTTATAATATAAAGCTCGTTTTACTTTTGGGTCTACAAAAATCGGGGTAGGTATTTGGAATTCTCACGCACTGAGTTTTGTAGCTGTTCTTGCTTCGTTGATGAGAGGAGTTTTGATTGGTGGTCGATGAACCCTTCACTCGTTCCGTGTCCCTTTGAAACTTCCACAGAGTTCTCATTGTGAGCCCGGAAAAGAGGAAGCTGACGCCAAATAAAATGACGGAAGGGATGACTTCGTAATACAAAACGGCCGTGTAGTCCACACTGCAGCGTTTCCGGCCATATTGCGGCCTCACCACATCATCCGCAAACATTCTAGAGCAGAATAATTAAACTATTTGGTACCACTTACATATAAAATTGACAGTGAATTGAGTATGTCCGATTGATTATTGATTTTTGACAAATGTAAATTACCCGAATTGATGTTCAATGATGATGGAAATGGAGATGACGAGTAGCGGGATCCCAAATGCAAAACAGCAGTAGAACAAGAACCGTTTCCTTCCCTTTGAACGTTCCGACAATGCCGTCATGGAGCTGCGCAACAAAATAGTAGAATATAGAATATAGGAAATTCCCATTCAGGAGGATTCGGATTTTGGATTCAAATGGGAATGTGGGATGAATTAAATTATAAATGAATGGAACTGACCCGATGGTGGACCAAAGGTCAAAGTTCAAGCAAGCCATGGAGGAAAAGACGGCAATGTAGAAGAAGTGACTGAGGATGCCAATGAGGATACATGGCCAAGTCTCGTAAATGTTCACACCCCAAATCGTGTAGGAAATCCCAATGATGAGCAATGCAAACCAAAGGAACATGCAGAGCGAGAAAAGACAAATCGTTAGACCGTGAACGTTCTGCCTTCGCCAGAGGGACATGTACACGGTGACGATGTGGAGGAGGATGAGCGCAGATGCGGAGAGGACCACCAGGTAGAGGACCCCCCACGAATTCTATGTACATACAGGTACAGACTGAAGAATCATCAGGAATTGCCCACACTTTATATCTGTATATTTATATTTATATATGTAATCGTTTTAAATTGGAATCGGATTAAATACTGAATTGGAATCCTCCGAATGGCAGGCGATGATCACAAAACTTTGAGGATCAAAGGAATCCTCATCATGATCATGATAATGATCGTCCTTATCCTTCGTTGTTCCATTCATTAAAAGTCCCTCCGTACAAAATTCCCCCGTGAGTTTGACCCACGGATGATTTCCCGTGCTCCGTGTCCATACTTCACCCGTGTCCACAAATCGAATACTATAAAAATAAAAAACCGTCCGTCGATGATCGAGTCACATTTAATTCCTTTTGGTCATTTAATTTAATTTAATGTGAATTTAAATTGTGGTGTGGAGCTGAAACTCACTCGCTCAAGTATGCACGATCGGCCATTTCCGGGCCCAATTGGTACGGAACTGTGATCGTTAGTGGGCTGATGCAAATCGGTTGTTTATTTCGATAATTTGGATGGACGTGCGTATTATTATTATTTGACACTCTCCTCGATTCCATCAAATTCCCATTCCCTTGTTTATGGCTGCTGTAAATTGGAGTCCAATCGACAGAGTGGATGGACTCGCAATTTCCCGTCGTGATTTCATAAGCTGTTCCCATGGGACAACATTTCGGGATTTGCGGTACGTTCGTGTCCACACAGGCTTTGACAATTATTTCCTCATTTGTGATGCTAAAAATTTAATGTATAGGATTACAGAGGAGACATTTACTGTTGCAATATGTACATTGTATATTGCTGCTTGGATGGCCATACATAAATTGCAAATGAAAAATGAAAAATGTGGCAAGTGAATGTATAACTGGGATTATGATGAGTTGATTTGTACTTGTAAATGCAGTAATTGTATGGATTCAAGAAAGTCGTCCGATTATTGGAGGAGAGTCTGAGGAATCCAAACGGAGTGAATCCATCCTCATGTTTTCTTCCCATCACCCCATCGATTTTGGACACGGAAAAAGTCTCGTCACTCATACAATTTCCCAGCCCTTGTCCATCGATAAGCGAGAAATTATATGTGTCGAAATGTGTGGACAGTTGTGGTCCTGGTCCTTGGTCCTTGGCCGGTTGGGGTTGTGAGGAACGTTGACCGATTCTTAATCCATGGGGAATGATCACAAAATCCTCATGGACATGCCGAGTATTACATTTGAAAACCTCAATGTTTTCTGAGCCTCTTCTTACGGATTTCCCCGTTGAAGTACCAATTGCAATTGCCATAAAGAATAGAAATAGAAAACAAATTCCATTTGCCATTTGAATTTCCATGTTCTTCCTTTCACAAATCACGGCAAATTGTTTTACTGTCGCGTCGTGTCTATCGTTTGTTAGGATTAGTAATGAGTAATGCATGATCTTGGAGTAATAATAAAACAAGATATAGTAATGCTAAATATATAGAGAATGATTATTGTGTGATTGAGAGTGTAAGTAATTACTATCATTTCTATGCAAGATGGATGAAGAATGAGATGCAGAATGAGATCATTATTCCCGTGGACACTAATAACAGTAACAAAAACGACAGCCAATAACGACAGACCATGAGAAAACTTCCTCGCATTTTCATTTTATTCATGAGCTTTGGAGGCTGCAAATTTCATTTTATTGTAATTTAACTACAATATTTAACATTTCATCACTTGGACAATGTTTTACACGTTTTTCATTTAAATGGAAAATGGGGAGGCCCTTTCAAATCTTCTACTTTATTTGACCACTTTTGACCCTTTAGCTTTTGCGTTAAATTCCGTTCGTGTTGGTTACTTGGAGGTGTCGAATTATCGAGGGAATTTCGGCTCAATGTATTTGGCTGGTTTATTGTTTTGATCTGTCCCATCACCGACAAAAATTGGAGAGAAGCTGGCGGCGGGTTCCGGTTCCACTGGCGGCAAACACCGCGGGATTTTACTTCCTGGTCCACACACCACCGATTTACTCGTCGTCGCCGTCGTCGTCAACTGCTTGCCCACAACGTTTTTTCCATGTTCGATTGCTGGAGAAGTTGTATTTGTATTTGTTGGTGAACCGGAAACGGACAGAGTCACCACGGCCAGTGCCAAAACCCACACGAATAAAATCGAGATGGAGGAAGTCATCTGTTTTTTTTTTTAATTTTAATTAATTAATTAACTAATCCCACAGTTGTTTGAATCCAAATCTAAACTATGGTACGTAGTATTCCCCCAGTAATTTAGAATTTGATAAAAAAAACTCCTTACAATTTCCAGTAAGCAAAATGATGTACAGCAATTATTTCCTTATCAAAGTTCACACCGTGTGAATAGAATTATTGGGGGATTTTAATTTTGATGGTTCAATGGAAGTTTGGAATATCCTCAGATTAACTTAATCTGTGATCTTGATCGTGAGGACGAGGATTCGAGCGAGACTGACGAGAAGAAGAATTAAAAGCTTGGGAAAAATAAGAGGATGCAGAAAACATTCGTATTCTGATCTGAGTACAGAGAATTGAAATTTAAATAGATTCAATGGAAAGTTTGGGGCGAGTGAAGGCATTATATTATTGACTGTTGATTTAATTTCCATCCCATTTGGTTTTACTTGTTATTACTGGTTATTACATATCGTACAGAAGTTACTGTAAATACAAGAAAGTGCGTCCATGTGTGGGATTACAAAATTGACGAGGAGCTCATTCTTGCATTTAGATTCCCCTTTTTGTTGAATCATCATTGTGCATTCTGTGTATTTAATTATTTAATCCCAATTACAACTAAAGACGGAGTACACTCAACAATTTGTGCGTTGATTTTGGCAGTAGAAACGAAAACGAGGAAGAAGAATGTGGCAACGTAAATATAAACTTAAACGTCTGTGTATGCATTTAATTCGTGAATACATTACATTATTTACAATTTACACACAAAATCGTATTCATAATTGCAAATTGAGGTTTGACAATTTGATTTTCGTGTCCAACTGTAAATTCTGTATGGGAATTTCGGCTGATAAAGTAAAAAAATTGATACGGAGAAGTGCGATGACTGAAATGATTGACATTTCTTTGATTTGTTTTCATTTCGTTTCCCATTCAATTTAATTGGGAGTGTCAGTCAGTCACTGAATCTGAATCTGAATTGGCTCTCCAGTTTTGACTGACGACTGCATGAGGATTCGATTGATTGATTCATGACATGATAAATGACAATGAATTTTGACCTCCATTGAATCGAGTCCATTCCCCCGAATTTCATGCCACTAACAATAAATCCACGTACAGGATACAAAACGAGGAGCGATTTACTTTAGAAATTAACATCTATCTTATACAAGAACAAATGACGCTATTATTTACTTGATTCATCTAAAACTTTTTCATATATTTATGAAAAATAAGAGATTCCTTTTTGCTTGCATTCATCTGTTCAACGCGACAACCACAGTTTATTTTGGTAATGGACAGATGACAAACAAACCAAAATGAAATTTTGATATACTTTTGTGATGAAGATGAATGAGATCATAATTCCCGTGGACACAAATAACGACGACAGTCACACAGACCATGAAAAAAATTCCTTGTATTTGTATTTGTATTTTATTCATGAGCTTTGGAGGCTGCACATTTCATATTTTATTGTAATTTAACATTTCATCAGTTAGACAAAATATTTGAACACGTCCTTCATTTAAATTTCAAAAAATGTAGAAAATTATTGGACGCCCTTTTTCAATTCTTTTTGCGTCTGATTCCTTAATTCGTTTTGGCTACTTAATTGGATTCGTCGACGGATCGAGAAAGTTTGGGCACAATATATTTGGCTTGTTTATTATTGCGATCATTCCCTTCACCAATGAACAGAGCTGAGTAGCTGGTTATTTTCACTGGAGACGACACACACCGCGGGATTTTACTTCCTGCTTCACACACCACCGATTTACTCGTCGTCGTCGTCTTCAACTGCTGATGGGCCACAACTTTTTCCCCATGTCCGACTGCTGCTGGAGAAGTTGTCGTCGTTGTATTTGTTGGGGAACCGGAAACGAAAACGGAAACGGACAGAGTCACCACCACGGCCTGTGCCAAAATCCACACGAATAAATTCAAGGCAGTCATCTGTTTCTTTTATTTTACAGATATAAGCACACGAATAACTTATGACACAGTTGTTTCAATCCAAAATCCAAACTGATATTCTCCTCAATAATTTACAAGAATTTCCTTATACAGAGTTTCCAGGACAAAAATAAAATGCCCGCATTTATTTCACACTGTAGAATTATTGGGGGATTTTAATTTTCATGGCTGAATGGAAGTTTGGAATGTCTGCTGGAGAATCTGAAGATTATGCTGCTGAGGATGAGGATGAGACTGTGATGAAAAGAATTAAGGGAAACAAAATTGTGCAGACTTCCTACATACATTGGAATTGGAATTGTCCAAGGATGAAATATCTATATATGCAGAAAACACTCGTATTCTAATTCTAATTCTAATTCGAAGTATAGGGAATTGAAATTTAAATAGATTCAATGGATATTTTGAAGCGAGATTTGGCTATTGATTTAATTTCCATCCCATAATAATATTGAAGCGAGATTTGGCTATTGATTTAATTTCCATCCCATTATAATATTGAAGCGGGACATTGTATAATGTCCCCGTGGATACGAGAGCCAAACATGAATTTGTTTGGCTCGTCCAGCTCCACCTTAAGTTTGGTGGAGAAGTGGAAATTTCGGGTGGAGATTCAAAAATCTCCACCAGAAATTTCTTACTTTACTTTTGGATTCCGACTCCGATGGTTCTGTCTCTGTCTCTGTCATATTTCCTAAATTTCCATATTTAGGAAATTGTTATTATTATTATTTCTACTGCTACTACTACTAATACTACATCATCATCATATTATTTGTTGGTTTTTGTGTGTTAATTATATATACTTAATACTACAGTCCAGTCAGTTGTCCAGAGTAAAGGTCAGAGTGTTTATATATATTCTTGTCCCAGCCCCCGTGTCATTAAATAAATAAATAAATATACCTATATATATACTTAATTCCCCATTCAAGTCTATTTAATTATACATTTATATTCCTTTATGTATTTATTAAAATCAGGGCCGTGTACAATCAGTACGAGCCCAGTATTCAAAAATTAGGCAAGGCCTAATTTTTATTCTCTCCACAGGGCCATAAGTAGGATTGACCGACCAAGGCCTAATCTAATTTTAATTATAAATTAAATAGGATATTTAATTAAGCTTTGAAGTAAGTCTCATCGCAATAATATTATATTTCCCTGGCTTGTATATACAAAATCCACCCACGAGGAGCTCATTCTTGTAGGTCCCGTAAAACTTGAATTAAAACCAGAGTATAAAAGGCTCCGTGCCCTCACTTGATGAGGGAAAAGCCCTCACATTATAACTGCCCTCACTGCCACGCTTCTGCCCTCACTTGTATTTTAAACTACACTCAAGCCTTGAAGGGCCCTCTACGTGCCTTTGGAATTTTGAATGTTGTTTGTATTTCAGAGTGAGTAATAACACGGTGTTTTGAGAAATTTGATATTTAACAATTTCAATAATAATACATATTACTATGAATACATGTACAGTGTGGGCAAATTATTTGGGAACAGTTTCTTATGACAAAATTTACCGATGGTCTTTTTACATGTGAATACATATGGGCTACCATATGTATGCACATGTAAAACAACCATCGGTAAATTTTGTCATAAGAAACTCCCTAAATAATTTGCCCACACTGTATATATTAATATTAATATACTAATTATATTTAATATAATATTTAATTTCTGTCGAATTTGGAATTTAATTGAGATTGCTGGATATTTAAAATATAATATTTCTGGGCTTCTGTATGTACATATGCAATTATTTGATTTTATTTGACATTAAAGGGAAAAAAGAAGGATGCATATTTTGAGTTTTATTGCCGGAGCTTTAGCAGAGGCTTATTTTCTAGAGCGTGACCAGACCGTGACATTTGCAACCGGGACTCCAAATTTAGCGTGACATTCAAAATTGCGGGAAATTTGAATTTTGCTACTTGGACTCCAAATTTAGCGTGACATTCAAAATTGCGGGAAATTTGAATTTTTACTGCTGAACTCTTTTTGCGTGACATTAAAAAACGCGGGAAATTTGAAAAAAATTGAATTTTCACTGCTCAACTCATCTTGTAGCGTGGCAAGTAAAAAATGTAAACAAAATTAATCTTTTTATGCGTGTGCACCAGAATAACTTTTTATTCAATCGAAAAAATTAAGCCAAACAAAAAGTACACACAGAATCAAATGTTTTTTCCAAATTTGAAATCAATTTTATGCAGACTTCTTAATGCATAAATCATAACTAACATATTTTGCGTTTTTCATGTTTGTTTTTAGACCCCATAGTAGTAAAGGGATAATTACATTTTTCACAGGGGTATTCTTTTATTTCCCCCCTGTGTACAGAACTAACATGTCGGGATTTTGCAGGGGCGTCATTCAAAATCATACCACATACAGGACACCACACACCTAATTTTACCCCCTCCGGTTTTGTGTACTTAATTTTGGTATTTACACTTTCCAATATAAGTTGCTCGATACCTTCTCCCACGCTGTGATTTCTTTCTACTTGGCCACACTTTCTGGGATCAAAATCTGCCACTTCTCCATGTGTCAAAAGATGCACGTCAGCTCTTAATTCTATTATAGATTGGTGCGTAACCAATAGATCCAAATCCTTCTCGACCAACAAATTCTCTGCCCTGGCTAATTCATCTGTAAAAAAATGCAATTTAAATCAATACGACAATTAAATAAAGTTGTCCATCTTCTGTTATACAAGTAATGTTAAACACCTATTTAAAAATAGAATTTTTAAATAAATTTACCTTTCAATTCTTGTTCTTTTAATGCCGATATTTCCTGTAACTTGACGCTTTGATAATTTTGGGCAGTGCCAGATGTTATTTTGTAACGGCACACAATGTTGGTGCCTACACCATGTGTACTGCAGGAAGTTTAGAACAATTTACATGACAGGCACCAATGTTGTGCCTCTGTAGTTGTCGCTTATGTGCACCAGATTATAAATACTTGAAGAAATACACACAAAGCTCACGAAAATTGAAAATACGTACCGTAACCAGAAATCCTCAATATCCATAAGAGTAGGCAAAACCGTGTCATAAATTCACTATGTGTTGAAATAACCAAGCGGTAAGTAGAGGGTATTTGGGCACATTGTTTAGTCCAGAACCTGAGACACCGTCAGAAGGAAGAAGTCGATTTAATTCTGGCCAATGTAAATCCGCAGCACTAAGAGTTAGAAAAAATGTCACGGTGGGCAACTGAGTGGCCATTGCAAAAAGCTGCCGTCTTTTCTCAATCCAGAAACCAGT
>JAIUND010001234.1:0-39399 GCA_034699125.1 Gisinianus flammeolus
CTGCAGTTTTCTACTTCGACGGCATCAGCTTCATCCGCTGCAACTGTTGTTGTTGGCGCCGTAGTGGCTGATGTTGTCGTGGTTGTGGATTTTTTCCTGCAGTTTTCTACTTCGACGGCATCAGCTTCATCCGCTGCAACTGTTGTTGTTGGCGCCGTAGTGGCTGATGTTGTTGTGGTTGTGGATTTTTTCCTGCAGTTTTCTACTTCGACGGCATCTTGTTCAGGCACTGGTTCAACAGATCCTAAAACATGAAAAGTGCGTTGTCAGCTGATTTGGATGTTTTAAATTGTAATGAAGAAAACAAAGTCTTTAAAATGAATGTAATTTTCAACTTACGGGCGGATGAGACGGCAACTTGAATGGCCAAAACGGTAAAGAGTAAGAAAATGCAACGCATTTTGTTTGTATTTCTTTCTGTCTCGGGGAAGAGCAAAAAAAGAATGTTTTACCAGGCAAATGCGCTGAAAGTATATGAAAGTTGAATAATTTCCTCGGCCTTTTATATGACAGAAAATTAGAGTGTTCACTGTTCATACGTAAGCAAAAGCTATATTAGAGTTATTTGGGAATCGTCCTATGTACTTTCTACACTTTCTACAATGGAGTTGTGTGGAGTGTGTCGGGAAACACTTGGGACAACAAACGTTAATCATTGTGGAAGGAGAACAAGAAGAGCTGACATGGAGAAACAATGGAATGAACGTACTTTGTATGCTCATTACATGGATAGACGGATTTCATTCATAGACATTTGCGATGACGACTATAAAACCGTACTCAATTTTGACAAGTATATATGCAAGATGTGAATAGATCATCCGTGTGCAGTGAAATGCAATTAATTTTCAAGATGAAATTCAATGTGGAATTCTCAATTCGCAAATATTTCTGTGACTGACACATTTTGTGAATGACGTCACTTATACGTACTTAATTTGGTGGAAAAGTAAAAACAAAGGTACAAAGTCCATCAGGTTTTTCCCAAGGTTTTCAAAATGCTCTGTTTTTCTTGTAGGGTAAAGATGAAAGTCAAAAAAGAAATTGAGATAAATTAACAGAATCCAAAATTCAAACAATACCAACAAAGTCAAATGCACATTCTGTGTGTAAGAATTCTCACGTCCTATTTTGTATTTCAGTAGTACTATTCAGTAATACTATATTATTAACCATTTCACAAAGAATCATGGAAGGCTCAAAGTTTGAGCTGTCGGTATATACTGGATGGAAATTAATCCCGTTGAAAGCCACACTGTATACACATGCTTGCAGTTTGCACACGATTCCTCATTGCTAGACACTCCATAAGTTTGATTTAAACGAAGATTACCCTGGATAGTCTACCTTCACCTTAATTTCAATATTCGATTTAGATCATTGCATTTTTTCTACACATGCTGTCAAAAAAAGTAAACTTATACAAGCATATTGAAAGTCAAAAATATTTCTCCTTGTTAAACGTGAAGAACAGTTCACGTTTAACAATTAATCTTCCATAAGACTAAAATCTTCTTTTTTATTAGTGATAAAGTTGATATGATAGCGAAAACATATGCATGCGTATAAATACGTGAAAAATATGATCTCAAAATAAATAATAATAATTTATATAATTTTTGTCTACGTGCCACACGTGACCATTTCCCATGTGAAATGAACTCAAGAGCATAAGATATGCAAAGTATATCAATTTGGATAAAGGATTAATAATGTGAGTCTGACATAAAGAGTTTATCTAGTCCAAATTCTATAATCCGCTAATCCTCAATCCGTTCACATTATAAATTATGATCCTGTTCGATGACCAAACAATAAAACGACTATGAAAAAATAGGCATGTTGGGATGATTGTGATGTATTCACAGTATGAATTTCACACACAGAGTTTAGTAGTAGTTTAGAAGTTTAGAAATCCCATTGATTTGTACTCAATGTCCGCAAATCTGCACGACAGACTTATAAATCCAGAGAAAAAATCCAATGTTATTCAACGCACTCAAAAAATTTCCAAATATTTGCTTAAGGGAAGTTTGATAATCAATAATCAGCATGATAACAAAAATATCTTGGTCCATCCAAACATCCATGGATTACTGAAAAATCGATAGTGAATATTGGTATAAATTCTAACGTTTGGACGCCATTTCATTTTGTGGACTGTGCGGATCTAATATCTGGGGATAAGTAATTCATTGAATAGAAAAAAACAATAGGATGAAGTCCATTTTTAAATTAGTCGGTTCACTCCTTTGTGTTATTCTCCTAAGTAATTTAATTGATTTTTCTACTAGTGCAATTTTGCCCAGAAAACTTGGTGAAATAAAATTGGATTTCAGTGCTTTCCTTCAGATATTTAAAGAGAAACCTGAAGATGACAATACAAATTTTGATCCGGACCAATTCACCCTTCTCATTTCCACATTTGATGCTTACAATTTTTTTAAAGTGAGTTTACTTTTGTCTATGTATTCCTTTTAAGAGTTCATAAGTTACAGTTATAATTAAAAACATCATTTGATTTCTGTGCAGAAAGATCCCAAATACTATGTAAAAGGACCAGGGAAGTACTTGAAAAATTTGACCGCTTTATCTGAAGCCGTCACATTGCTCGATGTCAACAGTTTTTGGCCAAATGATCCAGATTTCGTGGAAGGTATATCAGACAATGATTTCCTGTAACCCATTTTATTTTTAATTTATTCTTATGAAAGGTGCAATGGGCTCGACATTAATTTGATTGATTGTGATTTCATATGTTTTAGAGGATGTTTTTGGATATGAAGCTATTGCTTGGCCTTCTGGATTTCTTGTGCCAGGGAAAACTGAAGGGCAATTGGAAATCTATAATTTCAGAAACTTGTCCACACCGTCAGTAAATATCGCCAGTTTAGATGTAAGTACTGTCTTTTGTTTACTCCATAAATTTTATCTGGTGTGTATATGTCTTTGTTCTTTTACAAATTAATGTGTGGTATTGGATTTCAGACGTTGAACTGGTACTACCATCGAACAGTCTTCTTTGATGTGAATGGGGATGGCTTCAAAGATGCAGTGACAGCCCGATTCCAAACTCCAACAGTGGCCAATCCAGTTCGGAGTGAACTCGTCTGGTTCGAAAATCCAGGTGGTCCTCTTCGAACAGACTGGAATCAACATGTTCTTGTGACTGATGGACCGGATGTTCATTTCCGTCGTGTTCAAATTACGAATGCCTTGAATGTAACGTATGACTGTTTTTTGGCATCTGAATTTTGGAATGAAGAATTAATCTTGTATTGCGTTCAAGATGCCCCATCTGCTTGGACAAATTCTTCAAATGTATAAATTCAATTTTGTTCTACACACACACGCACGTATTTCAACTAAAATATTTATTTATATTGAAATCTGGGAGTCTGGGAATTTCCCTAAAGAAATTAATTCAAAATCATTCATTATCTTATAGATAATGAAAATCCCGGTGGATGTTGCAGCAGGGCAGACATTTGACTGGTAAAAAAATGAGTCAATTAAATTACCTATTTATACACGTGATGGTGATGTAGTGTGAAAACCATATAAGCAAAAGTATTGTCAATTTTATAGTCTCGTCGGAGATTTCAACAAAGATGGCCGATTGGATTTATTAACTACTGCTTACAATACGGAAACTGAAGAAGGTTTTGTATTTGTCTATGAAGTGTCATCGGATTTCCCATATGGAAACTTTACCAAGCACACTATTGCTTCGGAATTTGAAGCGAATCAAATCATTGCTGGGGATTCGATGAGTCCCGGATCCGCAAAAACTTTCTATCGTCACGTATCTGAAGCCGGTTCGAAACCCAGTTTGATGTTATCCGGTGATGATGATGGTTGTCATTACATTGTAAGCATTATATAGTTAATATATTTATTATATATAGTATATTTATTATATATAGTATATTTATTATATATAGTATATTTATTATATATAGTATATTTATATGTAATAATATATTATTATTATATAGTTGACACCTAGAACAGAAGACATTTCCGACTGGACTTACTCCAAAGTAAGTTAAGACATTATTCGAGCACGCTTACAAAACTTTGAAACTGCATACATATACTGTAACGACTCCAATATTTCTTTTTTAGGATTTACTTGTCGACACAAATAAAACAACTGCAGGGAAATTTGCTGTCGAGGTATTTTTATGCTTACTTCCCCCATTTACATATATACGGAATACGATTTTGCCATTTGGCGAGAAGTGTATGCAATTTCTATATACGATATGATTACATTTATATTTGTCACAGGATTTGGATGGTGATGGATGGAGTGAAATTTTCGCCGCTGGCTATTCCTCAAATACTTTATACATTTTCACTTTTGCTCCTCAGCTATCCGATTAAATTGTCGAGTGTTCAATTAAAAAATGTATGTATACACGGTAAATATTTATTAAGAAATAAAATACACTGATTTTTATTCAGGTTTCCATTTTCCGTAATCCGTATATCCGTACAATAGTCCCACATTTCTCATATTTTTTTTCTTTTTTGGCACCATTCATAATATTTTAGAACGTACAATGGTAGTTTATAGCAGCTACTTACATAATAGCAGCTAACAGCGACTAATGTGACATATTTTAAAACAATCACCCCAACTCCACTCACCAACTGCTATATGTATATTTGTTCACCACAATAATTCGTAATCTAAAATAATACTACACTTTACAATATCACTTTTCTATAATAATATAATATACAGATAACTATATTTATGCATGTACGTACAGTCAATTACACAAACAGTTTTTTTGGTGGTACGTGCAAAATTGTTAATAGCTTCATATACTGCGGTTTAATTTAATTGTTGTGTAATATTTAATAATTTATTTATATCTAACTAAGTATCTATACGTATTTAATCTTGCATTTCTCTTATGAAAACTTTTTACTGCTGGAAGTCGTCGTCACATTCACATTATTATTCTCTGACGAAAAGAGTTGCTGCATATCATTTAAAGCTCGTTGGATTTCCATTGTAAATTTCTTCGAGTCCTGTGTGTCACATTCAACAAAATACAATATTGTGACTATCATTTTTGTGAAAACAACTTTTATAATGAATTTTGGAGGTGCGAAATAAAACAACTGATGAGTATAGGAAATGAGATAAAGAACTTGAACTTACCGTCGTCGGACAATGTTTCTTGGAAGTAACGTGGAAAAATATCATATCTTCACCATTAATGATGTAAGAAACGCCATAGCCATCATCAGCCACTGGACCTATTAATTTTAGAGTTATGATTATAGACACGACACGTAAAATTAAATATTGTTGTATAATTCCATCAGATCAGACAGTTGAATTATCATAAAATGAGAGGGAAATCCATACCGAATCCCCCACCAGCACAGTTTCTGTCATATCTATCCAGTTTTGTTTGACTAATCGGAGTTTGAGAAGTTGAGAGACGCCATGGCTCACTCAACGCTTCCTATAAACAAAGAATCCCAATAATAAATAACAATTACATTCCATTCAAAATTCAAATTCAATTATAACTCAAGTCTTCTTGGAAGAATGTATTACTTTGAGGAAAGGCGAGTCCAATTTGAGATATTTCGAAACGACATATAAGCCGAATAAATGTCTATCAAATCCTTTTCCACACAGAGCATCCCGATAAAAGCATTGATGACGATCACAAGCGGCATTTAACAACCGAATATTCTCTTCTTTCTGTTTAAACACGCGCAAATAAAAATTGATAAATTATAGGGATTTGTTCAAATTAAAGGTCAAATTCTTATGCATCTTTAGTATAAGGTATATTTTAAATGGGAAAGAAAACTATAATATATCTGTATAGATTTCATACCGTTGTTTCCCCTTCAACCATTGACAAAACCCAGTTACAGGATTCTGAAATTTCAACGTAAAGTTAGTTAGTTTATGATTTTGCTTGGTTAATATTATCTAAGAATTCTGAAACATCAATACATATAAATTGATTGAGCATAGTTTGAAAAAGAATTACCTGTTGAGCAAGGTCGTACAGTTTCTGTACGCCCCAATTTATAAAGACGAGTCATCGAGGCTTCATAAGTCAAGTCGAACTTGCCCTTGTGCTAAATTATCAAAACGATATAGAGAGATGGTTTAAATTAGCATTTTGATATTCCTTTCTTATAGCTTGTATGTAAATTTTGTATTGTAATTGTAATTTGTCAATCAATGGAAAGAGGAATGAAAAAGCTTACCCTGTAGTATGCTAATTGGAGTGCCATTTGTATGTAGGCATCTGGACTCACGCGACACTTTTTCATGAATCCTTTCCCATAGCGGGTGTGGTCCAGAATGTGCAAGTCAGTATCATTGATGAGATCTTGAGAACAGGAGAAAGCTGTGTCAATATTGTCCAGACAAGCCCCGGGTAATTCCCATGTCAGTCTTCTTGGAGATGGAGGAAGAGCCTCCAACGGTGCGCAAATGAGTCCGTTTTCATCATAGTCTTTAAATTCAAAACTTTTGGACATGGCAACCTCCCACCATTGAGCCACCACTGGAGCATCCGCCCTTTTTAATTTAATTCAAACAGTATTTATTATAAACCCGCAAATCCAAAGATTCCTTGCGTATACTATATGCCTGTAGATATCTATGATGGGACGTTAATTTATTGTATATACTCACCACGTGTGCTCATTATTCAACCCAGCAATTCCATTTTTGCCGACGATTATGTTAAAGGATTTGTCAAACCATCGATTGTTCCCTTTTCCATGGAACATCCCCCGAGCAAAAGTATCCAAATGACTGTTACCCGTTTCCCTCTGAAAAAATGGTTTGTTATAATTATATTTAGGTAATGGCCAAATGCAGATTTTCTCAATTTTGAAAAGGGGAATAAAAGTGAAGATATGAATTCCATTTACCAATTCAGACGAGTATTCTTCCTCATCCAGAACGACGACGAAAGCAGCTTTCTCAATGAGCTCCAAAGACTGATGATTGATTCCATGAGAAAAGAACTGAGTTCTTGTTCGAGCCCAATTTGTCCTATCCCAGGCTGTCAGTGAAGCTAATTTGTCTTCTCCAGGTGCTGGAGATGAAGAGTCGTGGAGAACACGTAAAAACTGAACTTGTAATTCGGGGAGATTGAGTAGTCTCCCATTTTCATGTCGGATCGGGACATGGAAATATTTGCCTTGACAGTGGACAGCAATGTGATTTGAATGTTCAACATGTTGAATGAAATCAATTGTTTCTCCAGGGATTCTACTCGTATTGAAAAATCTTTCGTACTGCCAAGAACAGAGTGGAATCACTTCTTGTCCTACCAACTGTACAATAAGGAATTCAGAAAACACATCGAGATTAAATCATATTACATCTTACTTTTTTACCATATTAAAACTGACAGGTAAATGAATGAATTCATTAGTGCAGTGCAAGTGAAATTAGCTTACTGGCTCCAAAGTATTGTTCTCAATCGATTGTCGGAAAATGAGTGCTTGAAAAGTTAATTGAGCTGCTCGAGCTGCTTGATTTCCTTCGGGTTGATTCAAAATGTCCAAAATGTAGTAGTTGGAATTGATCATAATTGGAGAACGGCCCATTAAATACACGTAATCTTCCCACCAGTCACTAATGTAGTTTTGGCCCAACCTAGAGAAATAAAGAAATCACAGAACAAATTCAGAATAATGTTTATTTATATACATAGATATTTTTTTTTTTTATGAAAATCTCCGATCAAAACTGATCAAAACTGTCAGAGTTTTTTGCTTACCATGATTTCAAAACGAGATACCGTTGAAGTTTGGATCCCATTCCTTTCTTGAATTCATCCCCTAATGTTTTTAAATGTGAGTATTTGTCATCGTCCACGAGTGGTCTCATTGAAGACAAATACCGACTCACAGACTTCTCGACACTTGGGACGGGTAAAGAAGGCAACATGCCTTGAAGTCCATACAGTTTCTTGGTGATGGGTTGAAGGTAGCCAGTACATAGTTTGATCGTGAATATCACCAATTTCGTTGTGAAACTCACTTTATTCCTTTCATACATCCATCCTCGATATTTTAAAAGACTTCGAACAATTAATTTCCTCCCCCAAGAAATGGTCAACCATATGGCAAGTCCTGCTAAACTGCAACTGGCTAAAGTCGCCACGATACTCCTATATTTCCATTAGAAATCAAATCCAATTAAGAAAATTGGAAAATGTAAGGACAAAAGCATATATATCTGTACATCGTTGTTTTTTTCACTCACTTGTTAAAAAGATTTTGGAAATATTGTGTGAGACCGATGGTCAAATCCAAACCGGACAAATATGTTAGATTTATTAGGGACAAGAAGATCAGAGCGCTCATTAAAGAACATGGGTAGAATCCGGCTGTCAAATTTTTCTGCAAATTTTCAAAAAACGAAACAGAAATGTTCAAGTACATTTTTTTTTGTTAGTTTGATGTTTTCCGTGTGACAAAAATTTCCTCCATAATATTTTAATGCCCACAAAATATAGATAATGAACTGGAAGATTGAATAATCCCATATCATTAAAAAGTCCATTGCAATAATTATCAAAATAGACTTTATATAATATTCTCATTTTAATCACCTATATGTGTACTTCATAATTCCCATTGTGAGTTTTGCAATATTGTATATATATGCATGAATGCATGCACTTTATCATTTATTTTATGGATGGTGGGAATTTTCTGCACAGACTTCCTGATCGCTCATTACAAAATTTAACGTTGAATAATTACTATTACTTTGTTCACATACTGCAAACTACAAAAGTAAGAGCTGAAGAATGTATGATTCAAAAATCCCATGTTGAATTCTTCATTGGTATTCCAGTGCCAATTTAACTGAAGAAAAAAAAACCAGCTTGACTAAATTTTCAAGGCAGTGCAAAAAACGGGCAATCTGAAAGAACAACTCGGAGCAAAAACATGGCTTGTCATTAGGTTAAAGTAAAAACTGGTTCTGCTTTCCCTTAACTAAATTATTCCATAACTAATGATGATGATTGTGGGATTTTCCTATTCCCTCCGGAATTAAAAAAAAACGTGTACGCGAGCGTTTTTACTTTCCTACATAAATAACTGCTAGAACTCAACTTACTTGACTCGTTTGAGAACAAATTATTTCATGTTTTGTATGGCAAAGACGGCAGTTCAAGTTCATTTTATGAAACCACCGGAATAAAAAGTTTTTAATAAAACAAACCCCTTCTGAACTGATGAGAAAACTATATGTCCAACATTTTCCTCTCATCTAATTTTTTTACAAAAGTCCTAATTTGGAAATCCCAAATATATACTAATAGACATTTTTAAAAATCAAAGGTATTGAACTCCTTTCCACTAATTATATGATTATATGATGAGAGTCGCAATGAATGCCGCTAGCAAACGTTGGACATTGCATTGCATTTCAATACAGTTTTGCAATGTTCCTTACAATTCGTGGATTGGGAAATTTTTGGAATACAATTCAAACTCATCTTTAAAATGAATGAAGAGTAGGCAATGTTTAATAGGACAAAAATCGTATGATGCGATGGATATAGTATATGAAAATACAAGTTTCAAGTGCAACGGACGGTTGCATTATATATTACTTGTAAAACTTGACGTCCTCCTTTGCCCTGTATGCACGCACATGAAATCCTACACAGATTGCATTTTTTGCAAACGGGAGTAGGTAGGGAAAAGAAATGTGAGCAGAAATGAGATGATGATGTGCAAAAAAGAAAAAAAGATGGGATATCCCTTGGATAAGGATCAGAAGATCTTCATACAACAAAACTACTAACACGCCATCCAAACAACACGTGGACAGGTGAACAAAACAAGTTCAAAACTTGTTTCATCGCTACACAATATATAAATATATATATATGTACTAAATGCTTTGTAAATTTTAAAATTATTAATCAATATGTGAATCACAGACTACGTACGTAAGTAAGTAAGTACGTAGTTACATACGATAAATATGTACGTCAAACCATAAGGTTTTTTCCAGGATGCATCTTTTGTTTGTTTATTAACATTACCGTAATGTCTAAATAACGGACAAATTCTAGATTGGCAATTTTCCTAAACCTCTTTTAAAACGATATTCATTTATTACCTGATCGGGTCTGATCCAGCAAGAAAGAGGATTATAATTTATAAAGCGGAAATCCCACATCAAATTACATGGTTACTTATGGAGCTTCATGTTAAATTTCACCTCTCGCTTGATTTCATCTTTTTCTTATTACCCAAATACCCAGCATTTATGCTTTCTGATTTTTCCAGAGTTCAAACTATGTATAAGACTTATAGAAAAGTATAATGCAGTGTTTGAAATGTTTGAATTGTGAAAGGATACAATTTTATCAAAAACATATCTTTCTGTTTTTACCATTGTGAAATATCCCTATATTGCACAACTTGTAATTCTATATTTTATGGCATGGAAAATCGTAGAAAAAAGAACAGACATGTTTCTTCAAAATTCAAATTTTTCATGGCATGCTGGAATCAATGAGATTTTACTTTGCTATAGAGAGAGGAAACTGCTGAAAATGTTGGCGAATGAAAAATTGCTCGTAGGTACATGCATAAAAATGACAAGTCCTTGAGATTGATAAATTATTAAGGAATATGTTGAAGTGATAAAACCTTTTAATATGTATACAGCGTACATTAACATGTACAGGTAGTATACTATACTAAGTATCGTATGTATAGTCTACCATCTCTAGGTGTGTTCTTTTAATCAATTAATTTCATTTTTCTAGATATTTTTGGCTACGCTTTGTTGACTACAAGCTTAAAGTGAGGCCAGGAAGCTCCATATGTATAATGTATACACACAGTCAAGTAATTGAAAAAAAAGTTACGGTTTCGTAGGTTTGACTTTGCACTTTTGTAAGGCAGAGTTTTATATGTACATGCGAATTTCGCCTTTTTTAATTCTTTACATTTTTGAAAAAACGAAGACGTCGAGTTCAATGAGTTTTCAGGTGAGACAAACGACAAAACAAATAACAAACAATTCTTGATTTTCAGTGTTTTGTATAATAAAACTTTTTTGTTTCCTATATAGTTGATATATCTAGTATAATGAGAAGAATCTGAGTATTTTACTCATTTTGAGCTAACGATAAGTAATTGACCTTTGCGCCTAACCAATCGTTACATTTAGTTTTTGTTATTACAATACAAAAAATGTAAAATGCAAAGTCGTTTTTTTTTAATTGTGTTAGCTATTAAGTGTGAATTGTGATTTACTACATGAAAAGCAACAACAACAATAATGCACGAGCATTTCCTATACTGCCAATGTCAATGCCATTGATAAAAAAACGAGTATACATATACTTTATAAAGTATTTAATGTTGCTTTGTAATTTTATTCGATATACTGTAAAATTTTGCAGAATAAAATTTATGCCAAAAAAAGAAACACACAATACTCTCAACAGAGCAAACAAATGATATTTAGAATTACAGAGTGAACAAAGCACACTTAAATATTTAATATGTGATTTGATATTGATTATACTTCACCACTTTCCACACACTATAGCATTAAGATGTCTCGACATAAACATAATTATTTGTATATGTATGAAGTTTAAATTTAAACGCTTCTATGATGAATGTAAAGAATTTTGTATGTATATTGCTTAGTCTATTTTGGCTACAACAGTTGTGTTGAAGTGGCAAATAAAATGGTTTTATCTCTAAACATCTCTCTGTACATGACAACTTTAATTAAATTAAATAAAATAATAATGTCAACTTACTCGATGCAATTTCCGAATCCGATTATAAATTGACTCCATGTTCACACTGAGATTATTTTTTTGATTCTCTTGTATCTTTTCCCTTGTCAATTTAATACTAGCGAGTGCACGTACTAATAAAACGACTGGAGACACCACAACATATAATGGAATACAAATCTTTCGTAGAAATCCCATAATAAATTTCAATATTACTATCTTGGATGAATGAACAATTAAACCTAATTTAATTGCTTTTCTTATTTCTCGCGTAGTTTCAGTATATGGAAACTCGAAATGTACAAGAAGAAAAATAGTCGTTGCCGGTATATATATTATATATATTTCGTATAAAAGGGTTAACTTTTTTTTATTTAATTTACACGGCGCATGTAAATGCACAACATTGTAGTGTAATCTGAAGCACACAGATTTACTAATTCACTCCAAAATTTTTATTTTGTAGATCCATTCACTATTAAATGTTATTATTATTATGAATGTTCAGGGTGGACTAGCGAAGAGTGAAATGTGAAATGCGAAACTGATAACTGGTAAAGTGTGTGCGCAAGTATAGAGAGAGAATACAAAGGCCTTTTGTTATATAGCAGAACAAGACGATTGTATCCCTTGAGATGTTCGCTATCAAGTGTTTCATGGGAAGCAAAATGTTTGGATTTTTAATAAGATGTGGAAGCGTCAGAGGAAAAGAGCGAAGAGCGAGTGACTCGAATCCACACAATCTGAGACCGGTCTGTAAAAAAAATATATAGGTATATTATAGTATATGTTCATTTTCATTATTCATTCACAACTCATTTTATTCCTCCCCAAAACAAATAAAACGAACATTTTGCATTTGCCGTGTACAAAAAGTGATGGATGTTAATGAGAGACAACAAATGAATGAACAATTGAATCATTATGGCATTTTTTCGTTTTCCGTTTACGTCTTTAAAAATTTCAGTAAAAAGTCAAACTCAGTCAGTGCACATACATAATTTCCTTTCATTTACTCTGGATGTACAACGCATACATACATATAGAAAGCGAGTATTACAATTACTTGGAATTTAAAAAAAAAAAAATGTCTTGTGAAAATACTCTTTCACGTATATTTACATACTGCTGACCTTTGATTTTGGAAAACGGAAAAACCCGTGAGAAACTCTTGAATTTTCTGGAAAAATATTTCCTATAACCATGCACAAAAACCTTCGTTATAATAATATAGATACCCGTTTTTGCTAACTGATTACTCCCCAGCCCCCCAAAACGAACGTTTCAGATATTTGTATGCAATTCCTGAGCATGCGATATATTGTCAGTAATTAAAAATAATTTCCGATGAAAGTGTAAATAAAATAACGGGGAAATGAATTGATGAGTTTTGATTAGCATGTTATGCAGGCAGTTGAAAATGCAATATGTGTATTTATACTTTATACAATTCATACATAAAAAACGAAAACAAATGTGTCGAAAGGTTTTTCATGCCGTCTTTTTGTTTGTCGGTGGGTTGTGCAGGGTTTGAAAGGGCATAAAAAAAGTTGAAAAATAGAAAAGTTATAATATAATATACATACAGTATATTATACTGTATGTAGTATGTAGTAAGATTTGTTTGATTAATCCATTTATAATCAAGAATAAACTTTCAAAGTTTCCACATCTAAAATGTGACTCATTCTTAACTAAATTTATATTTTGAAGAATTAAAAAATTAACCGTCGGCAATCATGACGCAATACCACGTATACAATTTAATGTTCCTTTGGGAAAGAAACCCTATTTTTTTTTTCTGAAAATGCAACTCATTGTGTGAGAATTGGAAAGGGGATTGTTGTGAAAAAATACAATACACTAAATATTGCTCGTCATAATTGACCTGTCCAATACACATAATCAGCATCAAAGACTGCGACAGTATATTAGTCACACTTCCTTAATGCTTTTAACTACTTTTAAGGAATAATTATATAAAAAATAAGCATCATTTTATATTTTAATGTCTGTCTCAAATTCGTTCACAAGCGTGCAAATTTTGATTGCGCAGTCGATGAGGAAGCCATACAAATTTAATTACAAATGTAGACCGTATTTAATAAGTACAACAAAACACGACATTGGATATTGATATTGGAGTTTCCTCTCAGAGAACTTTGTCTTTCATATCCTGAACAATCGCTTGTATCATCTCAAAACGCACATGGACCCGCAAAAACCACTTTGAACCTCTTCAGTTTGGGTGACGGAATATATAGAAATGATACAGTTCATATGAGAGACTTTGTGGAAAGGAAAAAACAAACTGAAAACTATAATTCACCAGTTGCGAAACCTCCGCAGTCGGCACTCCTGGTAGCCTGGTACTTACGACTTACGTCAATAAAGTTTCATATGTATCTATCAATACGATTCCATCTACAGAAAAACATTTATAAGGAAGTAAATACTTTCTAATGTTTTTATATTACTTGAATTACTTAATTCAAACTAAATTTTCATGGATTTCCGTCATATAACGTGTTTTTATTTGTAGAAATATTTTCAAATCTCCTATTTAGTCCAGTTTTTACTCATCACTCATCAATTAGTAAAAAGGTGCTTATTACTTACTCAATTCCTTGCAAATGAGTTTATACATAATGTTTCATGCATGCATAGTTGTTTTTTGGGTGCTAGAACTTTACAACGATTTAGAAAATACCTGTATAAAAAATTATTTCGTCCTGATCGAGTTTGTAAAAAAAATGGACAACAATGCAAGTTTGGACTGAATGAAAAAAAAATAAGATTTTTCCCACAGTACCATTTTTCAGTCCTCGAAAAAGTTCTTCTATAGAAGAACTATGCCTATATGTATACATACTTAGGTATATTACCTGTATCAGGTATATCGTACATATACACAGTGCAAAACATTTTATATAAATTATGTTGAGAGCTTGTACGTACTTGAACTTGACTTTTAATTAAAGTTTTCCCTTATTCCTTACCATTTTTGCATGAATTTGGACTCTAAAATTCTAAGCAGTGAGCTTATACACTAGGTACGAACTAAATACATACAGAGAATTCATATTTCATCTAATGTATAAATAATTTTATATGTGAATTACATGTATGTTCACAATCATTTTAAATTAGGTCCTTAAAAAGCGATTAGATGGAGATAACACACACAGTGAGAACAAATTAAAGATAACTTTGATGTGTATCGAGTATCGAGACGATAAAATAAAATACAGGGGGATTTCATGTACATATCCGTATTTTTCCGTTTACACAAATGTAATCTTTATGATCTGGATGTGCAATATTCAGGGATTTTATGTGTTAAAAAAAATAAAAATGTCAAGTCACGTTTCCATCACTGCTCTTTGTTTCCTAAATTGAGCTCCCATTATTTATTTACTTAGCTCAAAAGAAGTCCAATATTTATAATTTATAAATACATAGTCACAATCGATAAAGTTTGATGACATTTTGAAGGATGAAATACTAGAATTTCATTGTCAATATGAATCGTGTATACGTACGTCAGAAAATGTCATGAATTAATTAACATTTGAGACTTGAACATAAACACAAAGTTTCGTGACATTGGCATTGAGAATGTAGTCATTGTTAGTGGCACGTGTCTGAACATGTATCATATCATATATACGCCGAGGACGATTTCGTCAAAGATTTCTACGTATCCGCTCATAAAATCAAAATGCTGACGTCTATGAGCTGTTTGTTGTTCTTAATTTTTGTCAATGAGAGAGATCAAGTTTTTGCTACTATCACTGAAAAAAATCTCGTACAACTTTACCCAACCAAATGTATCACATTCAATTAAATTATACCTGATACTGAGTTGGGTTTCACGTGAATCCCTTAACCACGTGCAGGTCTGAATTCATGTTAAGTTAAGTTTTACATGGTTCATGTGAAATTGTAACTGATTTTGAATTGAATGGACAGAAATCCTTGCAAAAATTCCATGATTTTTCACGTAAATTTTATTGGAACCACGTAAAATTTTACGTGACGATCCAATGTGCACGTGATGACGTGGCACATTTTTTACTCTTCCTTGTCGACTTCTTCTTTGTGTGTTTAACTTGTAAATAAAAATTGAAATGGAAATTGAGTATGGAGCTTGTTGACCGAGACGGAGTGAAAGAACTGGAGCAAAAAGCACTGACGTCTGACGTACGTAGATTTGTCTCAAGCCCACAGAATCCATGAAGCACATGCACACATATATGTATAAATTGTACACAGAAACGAACTCTTTTTATCTTTTTATCATTCTCGTTTACATTTACCAGTCCACTCAAAACTCAACTCATCTCACAGGCTTATATATACCTGTGTGTGTGTTTGGACATAATATACAGAAAAAACGAGTTCCACACACACTTCCCTTCATTTTCCTCGTGTGTATATGTTCAATTTGGGTTTTCCCACACGCGGAATAATAATAATAATACACACCTCAATCGTTACGCACATGCATGTACGTCGTATATTGGTATATGTATTGACAATGTAAATTTTACATGGATTCCCATGTAATCTCGTGTGTTCAATACTTGATTCATTATGTTTATTATGCATTAAAAATATATTAAATATATAGAAAACAAAAGATGTTTTGTAAAAACTCAAAAGACTTTTTGCGTAAATAAATATGAAAAGTGAAGATATGGAAGCGCAGAAAAATATGATAGAAAATATGTATTAAAAGAGTGTAGAATGAAACGACGTAGATGAAACAACAAGAAAAAGAGACAAAGGTCAATACAATTTCAATTTCAATTTCATTTCAGGTGAACATCATGAGCCATATGAAAAAAATGATAGTTGGTTTACCATTTCATTATTTATTGGCAAAACTGTGAAGCGTCGAAAAGCACGAGTGTCACTTTATACTCATTGAATGATTTTTGTCATTTGTAGATTATATACTTATGGTTTTCAAGTTTTTATTGAACTCTTAACCATAAAGTTAGTTTACATTAGTTTACTCTCCCATTTTTTGACATGTTGTCCTCCTGTAAGATTGGTTGCGATTCGAGAGGCGTGTATATATATCTGTACAGAGAGATGGACTTAGGAATGAAAAGTATTACTGCGGAAGATGAGGATATGACAAAAATAATTGTTGGAGAAAATGATTCATATCGTGGATGTTTAAATGTATTTAATTCAATTTCAAGATTTCCAAGGATCCGAATCGTAATTGTAATCATTTTCTTTATCTTTGGCGTCCTTCTTATTTGAGTTGTCATTCTTATTTTTGTTCTTATTGTCATTTTGATTCGAGTTCGTATTCGCATTCGCATTCGAGTTGTTATTGATTACACAGACGGTGGCGGAAGGTGGACAGGCCTTGTTTCCTCCATTCCCATTTGGATTTGGACGACCTTTTTATTTGAATGAGATTAAAATACTTACTAGTAAGCAATGATAAATTATAATACTGAAATGATATAAGTATTTAGAATGTCAAAAAGAACTTGTGTTTGAAGTATTTGAAGTACCTCCTCCGGGTTTTCTTTGATTGAAATCATCTGGTTCGCAGATGTAACCTTGCCTGCCCCAACAATGACATCGGATAGTATTCCCATTGGTTCTGTACACACCTCCATTTGGACAGTTCGGACTGGCAACCCCTTTTATTATCGGCAATTCAATAAATTCAATTCAATACGAAATATATATATATATATATATATGTTTTCTATATTCTACTTTGTTCTCTCTACAGGAAAATATGTATGTTACATTTCTCTCCATTTTGTAAGCTCGGAGGGGGAGCGACGGAGAACTCCACAAATATCACGACAATAAAACTGACCACTAGACACACTGGGATGGAGAAAACTCGACTCTTCTTCATTTTGTTTGAATTGTGTATAGTTAGCACTGGAATTTTAAAGAAAACTCGGGATTGTACCTCCACAAAACAAAACCGACTAGTGTATCGTAATCTTGTACAAATTTTGAAGATACAAGAACGTCAAGTCCAAAAATGCTCAAAATTCGACGAAGTATAGTGTGTGGTGTCTGATGTGATCAACTTTTGGTTTTCTTATATGTTGAAAATTTGAAGAATACCTTGACTAATTAAATGATTTCATCCAATTCCTGTGGTTAACTAATTGAGCAACAGGAATAATAATGCAATGTATTTTACATTGCTTTATGCATATATTTACAATTAAAATGAAGTTGTGCCACTGTGGGCTAAGCAGGACAATATTTAAAGCCATTATCATAAAGCATCTTTACTTCTTTACGCAGTGACTAAAAGATAATCCATAGTTGTATATTTTAACTTGTCAGTAATTAAACCGAAGGTCATTTAATTGTTATTATGATTTTGCACTTGGGAATTCGTAAATTAGTCATTATATATATTATATATATATGTGTGTTTTTTTCTGAGAAGGAACAAATATTCAGTATTTTTCCTTCTCAGAAAAAACACATACATATTATATGTATTATGTGGAAGTTCAAAACTTGTTTGCTTATCGGTGCATATTAAATCTCATATGGATTTCCTTGGTCTTCGGTCACTGTTTTCAAAACCAAGAAAAATAATTGTGACGTGTGAATTTTATTCCCGTCTGTGAAAAGTTAAAGTGAAAAGTCTGAAATAATGTGAAGGATTTAATTAAGTATTGTTGGTTGTAAATAGTTAGACAAGTGCTTGTATTCCCGACAGGATTTGAGGAAAGTTTATCAACATTATAGCGTACGGAGATTTACTTCACAATGTCCCAAATGGCAGGGAAAGTCTCATTTGTAGATTTGAATGTCAGACAGTTGTTTGAAAATAACTCTGTGGACAATGTACGAGAAGTTCAGAAAAGAATTAATCATGAGATTGACCGGAAACGAGAAGAACTTCGAACGCTTGTCGGGTAAATAATTATATAAGGCAATCATAACCATTTTGGATTCATCCAGTGTAAAATAACCATTGGCTTGTAAACTTTTGTTTGTATATATTCTTATAATCAAATATGTTTCAACATTTGTCATTGTATAGAGAAAGTTACCGGGATTTGATTGACGCAGCAGATACTATTGCAATTATGAAATCAAGTTCAGTTTCCATCTCGGAAAAATTGAAGTCTCTCAGGCATAATTTAAACTCAATTCCAACTCAATTGGGAACGGGGAATTCATTAAAATCCATTCGGGATAAGTAAGTAAATGTTAAGTAAACGTACATAATATGTACTACATATACAATATCAATCAATCAATCAATATTTTATTTGACATTAGGCACAGCATCGTATCTGAACATATACAATATAGGAAATTAGTTAATTTTATTGAGATATGTCATTGTAATCAAATGCCGTCATATTTACTTATGCAAATCATAAATTGTAATAATGAGTTTGTGTTGTTTTTTTTTTGCAAAGGAAATTGACACCGGCCGAACTTGAAATAGCAGCTGAGTTAAAGTTGACATTAGAAATCCCAAGGGAAGTGCAATTATATTTGGAACAATCTAAAAGTATTGCAGCTCTACATCTGTATTTACTCTCAGACAAAAAATTAAAAACAAGTTCAAAACCCTACAAATGGACTTTCCTCCAGTCTATGAACAATAACAATAATGAAGATCCTGTCACTTCAATGAAAGCTTCCATTTTGTCACATTGTGAAAATGTCATGCAAGATTTCACAACGCATATAGAGGTAAGACGAATAGTACCTTTATTAATCCTATAATATGTTTGAACAATGTCTTAATATGTTTGAATTCTAATTTACTTTTATTTGTCGTTTTTAGAAATTGGCCGAATGTATAGTTACACTGCAGGTGTTAAGTCGACAATCGTGTGAAGATGTTTTGAAATTGTTTTTAGATAAGCAATTAAAAAATGCAAAGATCATTCTAGATGATGAGGGCACGGAATTTATTAATGTCGTCGCTTTCACAATTAGTTCCCTACATTTTATTTTTATAGGTATGTATCGATTATGTATACGAACAAATCCATCCATTTCATTATAAATTATAAAATTCATATATGCATAGGTACTTATGTATAATATTACGAAGTCGACTCACATGTTTTCTTCATACTGAAATGCTTATTTTTTTGTTTTTGTCTCATATTACAGAACCACAGTTGTATAATGCGGTAGCCAAGCAAGTTAGGAAATCAAACATTTCTCTCAAAACCCTCGGACTGAATTACACACCAAAATTTGTTGAGAATTTTAATCGAGAAAAGATAGAAGTGGATGAAACTCCCCGGGTGACTCGTTTAGCTGAATTAATTATTCAATTTTACATCATCCCACTAAAGAAAATGCTCGAGAAAAGTTATCAAGATGGAATTTATTTGAAAAATGAAAATAGTTTAGAGTCCATGGCAGAATATCGAAAGACTACAATCGAAATTTTGAGAACTCGTTGTGAAGACATGATGAGAATCGTACTTGGAACAACGAAATCTTTATGGAGTGAAGTTTTTCTAAATGTATTTTATGTTAAATGTAAAGCTGTGATTTCACATCAAGTCGAGGATGTGATTAAATGTCTTCGTAACTCTACTTTTCCTCGTCTTGAGAAGTAAGTCAATCAAGTTGTAGCTACATATATCATATATACAGTTTCATATAGTTTGGCTACAAGAAATTAAAAAAGCAAATCCTAATACATTTTCTTTTCTTATTATCGTTATAGGTTAGACGAAGAATTTGATTTAATTGGTTTTGTGTGGACACCGACTGCCGTTGATGAGAAGATTTCTCCATTAGAAGATGATTTAAAACTCAAATGTATTTCTCCTCATGTTGCGGAAATAAATACAGAATTGGAAAAAAGATGTCAAAACTTGTTGGCAGATTCTCAAACCCTTGGTGATAACCTTTTGAAGGAATTCATTTCAAATAGTTTAGTGGAAAATTTGGAACAATTCTTAGAGCAAGTCAAAATTAAATCAACGGGTTTATTTCTTGGACGATGGTGTGCAACAATAGGAGAATTTTGTCCTACACTTTGGAAACTACTGAGACAAAATGTATGCAAATATTATACCGGAAATATTATATTATACTTAACAATTATATTGAATATTGAGTATTGACTTAAAATACTCTGACATATAATATATGAATTTATTAAACTATCATGTTTTTGTGGATCCGTCAAAGGATGCTATTAAGTTGAGGCAAATTTTGACATCATTAAGCGAACATTGCTTTACTGCTTGGACTAATATTCTTCTTGAAAAATTTCAAATGGATTTGGAAACAAAAATAGCTAATTTTGATATCAGTAGCTTGACTCAAACAATGCCAGTAAGTTTAAAAAGTTTACAAAGTAAAAAACAACACGGTATTTAATATTAATAGTGGGATCTTGATATCTAATAATGGACATTTAATTGTTTTAACTGTTTTATAGGTAGCTGAAGATTATACGAGTGAAGGAGAAGGTGCTTTGAAACCATCTGTTCGAGTCCCCATCCAAGTTTCTCATGTACTTCAATCCCTTTTATTTTCAATTTGCCTGGATTTTGGTCGTATTGGTCCACAATCTATTCCAAAAAATGTGCGAGATAGTTTTCGATTGTCAGTGGGACAAAAGTTGGCAGAGTCATATGATAAACTGGATGTGCAACAATTATCATCTCAAGTATGATAATCATACTATGATTTCTTATTTTACAATTACATGTACATGCATAACATTTATTTATTTGAGTCTAACTTATGATGATAAAATTCATGTTGTATTTATTTCCCATGTGCAGGTTGCTCTTCAATTAATTTTTGATTTGAAGTATGTACAATGGTTTCATCCTAAATTAAGCAGCATCATTGAGCCATCTACAACAAAACTTCAAGGAATTATAGATCCATTTGATTTGGATATTGTTAATCCAAGGCTGAAAGTTAATTTGAAACGGTGCCTTTTTGAAAATCATGCAAGTTCCAAAAAAAAACATAATTAAATATATTATACGTATACATATTATTATACTTGTTTATATTATTTTTATTATGACCTGAATGCATACTTTTATTTCAATTCTTACTTATCCTAATCTTGTTTCTTTTTATTTCACAATTTAGCTAACACTAGGACTTTTATTCTCGGAAGAGTCTCATGGCTTCGTTGCGCAAAACTTTAAGACAAAAGGAATCCAAAATTTTCCATTAACTAATTCTGTGCGAAATTCTCCGCTGCCTCTACTGCCCATTTAAAATCTTTATAAGAAATTGATGCAAAGTAAAAGTCAGAATATAATATAGTATTGTAATGTTTTTATTAAAAGCTTTATATTCTAAAATTTTCACTTTTTCAATATTATTTGTACATAAATCTTACAAAATTATGGCAAAAACGGCAGTGCTACTACCGCTTATACATCATACATTGAAATCATAATGTAATAGTTATATAATATATTATATTTTATTTATAATAATATAAATAAATACAAAGAATAAACATAAAGAATACGCAATATGTTATGGATCGAATTATTATCATCATCAGTAGTAGTAGAAGTAGTAATTTTTAAGGAAGGCTCTCACTGTCTCTCTCAGTTGGATTTTTAGAAGCTCAAAAAATTGAATCTGGAGGTAGGTGCATCGTATTTGTGTCGCCTCCGTTTCTTCTGTAGTTCGTTTGACAAGCTCTTGAAGCTCAGCATTTTCTTTTTTTAATCTAGCCGTCTCGTAGTAGCTCCCAGGTTGATTCCGTCTTATTCGATCATGTCTATATTTTTTACATATTCTGGTTGCATTCCGCACCAAACAAATCTTGGACCGGTTTTGATGATTTCTCCGACTATTCTTAGCCAACACTCGAGTGCTCTGAAAATGAAGCAATCATAACGATATGAACGATGTACCAATACAAGGCAAAAACTATCTTATTGAAGTATCCACTATATATATTTTATTCGTTTTGGACACATTTTCAGAGTCGGCAACTTTCATTATGCAAGTCAAAATTCAAGATTTAACACACAAACAGGTATACCTTCAGAGGCTCTCAAGTTCAGAGCACCTCTGTAATAAAATTACTTACTTTAACTTACTTTAATAATAAGGATTATATTATAACACAAATTTTTATAAACTTACCTCGCGAATGTTACCCAGCGAAGAAGATAATGATCGATTCATTTTTAAGGTTAGATTAGCCGATATATACTCCCGCAAATATAAAAAATCTCGAAACTAAATTACTTGAAGTTAAAGTTTAACTGTTATTAAGTCTTTAAGAAACTAACGACGTAAGTTCACGTAAAGCGGAGAGAAGAGAGTCGTCTGAGGTCGGATGTGAGAAAAGGTCTGCTCTGTGAATTTAGAATGAAAACGTTTCCCCACGACATACGACATTCCTATGCAAACTCGATTCATCCGAAAACGATGGTTTGCTATACTTAATGAAAATAAATTCTATTTTCTTTCCGATTCTTATCGTCCTATAGTTTGCATGAATGCTTTGCTTTGTCTCTAAATTCCAAGATATCGAAATTCTGTAGACGTCTCAGTACGTAAATAAATTGAAACGTAAAATAAATTTTGTACATTTAAAATGACGTTTTCAGTTGAGTATGAATGACTGGTTACAAAATTATTATTGTTAAAATATTATACTTATTGTGATGGTAGAATATATATGGGAAACACGATACTTTGTGATATGCTCAATAAAGCCTGCATATACCTACCTATAGTTATATTATTTTGTACCTTTGATCTTTGAAGAGATACTTACCAAGTACTAAAATATGCAAGAAGGTACATTCATTTTAGAAATAAATAAATAAGTACTTACTTATATATACATACATTGTATATTATACAAAATCCATCGTTTTAGAACTAACACAACTGCGAACTGAAGATTTTATTAATTAATCTTAATAGGTATCTGTACTTACATACATAGGTAGGTATAATGAAATTGAATAGATTAGGTATATGTAGAAATTCTACAGTAGAATATGATATTCTGAATATCGGCGAAGTAAATTGAACATTATTAGACTAATGAAAATGAAAAACGAAAAAAAAGTAATATGCTTGTATATAGAAGAAATAAAGTGTATAGCATGTAAGTACTCAAGTACATTATAATTATTATTATTAACTATTAGATATTTCCCTAATTGACAATTTGTTGAAGCATTTGATCGGGGTTCCAGTAAGTCTGCATTTCCTCTACTTGAAACTTATCATTCAACTTAATTATGGACAGTCCAAAGATCTCGATTTCCTTTCCATTGGGTTTCACCGTCAAATTTTGACCATTTCTCATTGGACATCTCATTTCACCGTCCAGTTTGCCCCAATGTCGCCATTTGAAAACTAATTTTGGGGGATGAGACAGAACTTCCTGCACTTCCTATATAAATGCATGCATAAATTGAATTAAAACAGTCATTAGTTTAACCATGCATGATATAGAATGCACAGTCTTCACAACTTACTATAATTCTATTTCAATCTACTCATATTTATTTACTGAAGTGTAAAATATTGTGTATAGTAACGAGAAACTTTGCACTTTCTATGCGGGCAGCATATAGAAAGTGCAAAGTTTCTCGTGCATAATACAACTGTATATACCCAAGCGAATCCTGACTTTAAAGCTGTTCGAAATATTTCATGACTTTCATGAGATGTGGAGACTCGACTGGCAGCATAGTACTCTGTGTCTCCAATCAAAGCATTATAATTTCCGATTGCAGCCAATTTCTCTATTGGAATCCAAATACCATTGACGGCAAAAGTAAATTTTGACACATCCAGCGTTCGACAGTCCGTAAAATTTTTCTTATGGCTCCCTTCCCTTTCCCAATTCTTAATGAGATTTGACACCAATTCCTCCAGGGAACCCGCTGTGTGATGCACCGATTTTTCTGCACAGATAAAAAAAATGGTCTAAAGATTTGAAAACTTTATAGGTAGAGTAAAAATATCAAATTGTAACTGGAAACTTGTAAGTACAATTGTAAGCACTATAATTTTACCTTTCTCATACAGTTCATTCACTAAGCTGTAATCTGGAGGACTTCCATTGATCCACTCAACATCATCCTTCAAAACTGCATCCGGGTCTTTCATGTAGTCTGTTTTAAAAAAGACAAACACCTTGTTAAAAACTTAATTAAAATTAAAATCTGATCACCTTGAATCCTGGATAGAAAAAACAATTAATACCTGGTACTTTGGACAAATCCATGTTTTATTTATTGATATTTTTTCAACTTATATAGAGCTATAATATACGCACTGTACACACTATATACGGACAGGAATAGAAACTATTGAGTCTTTGCGATGAATAAAAACTCAAAAGATTTGATGTTTCGACTTGAAGAATGATTGGTAGAATGAACGCTTGTGAACTATTACGCTAGTAATAGTATATTATATTGTCATGTGTTGTGTATATTCATTTTAACTGACCGCCAGTGTACTCACAACAGCAGGAGATAATTTGCAAATTCGTTTTTTGAATACTTGTAAAGCCATTATCCAATATTCAAATATTAATGATTTCTATATAATATCCTTATCTATACACTGCTTATAGTTCATGTGTACCTAATATTTTTATACTCTTCGACCTTCAAGCAGCTTGAATAAGTTTTTATGTTTCTAGCTTGTTTATAATGCACGAACCCCGTGTACACTTTCATGCATATAAAATTGATTAGGTATACTGCCTAGTAGTTTAGTTACTATTAGGAAGGGAACCTACTTCAAACTAGTATTATTCTGACAGCGACTTGTGTGTATCTACAAAATCTATACATATATACCTCACAGGAATATCAACAACGATAAAACTAAAACCAACGTGGAAAATGGAAATTAAATTATAAGCTGACAACATCAGACATTCAAGTTGAATGATTCAACGCCTTGATCAATTCTGAACGCTCTGTGTACATGACAAAAGTTAGTGAAGCAGTATATTTTAAAGCATGTACGTAGGTAGATATTTGTTTACACCACAGAAAGCTCCTATATAGAACCTGTTGATTTTGCATACAAGCCTATATTCCTGGAAATCATTCGATTTTTCATTTCATAATTTTACAGACAATTTTATATATATACATACTCTCATATAATAATATAGAATTACAACGTAATTATTATTTTAAAAAGACTCATGAACATCAGCAATGAAAGAAATGGCATGAAATGGTATAACTAATACGTAAATATACGTAAAACTTGCGTGGATAACATATAAATATAATCTTTATTATTTAAGACGGGTTATCGGGAATTAGTATATAACGTTGAGTATAATAACTAAACTATAGAGACATAATGACACAAACTTACGAAAGTTTTTTTTACAAAATGTTCATCGTGAAATTGGATTAATACTAGAAGGCAAAGGAAACACTCCGGCCATTCCTGCTTTTGATAAGATGAATTCCATGGACTTGCCATCCTCAAGATGAGGGGCAAAAATAATATTCATAAATCTTTTTGTTGCGTCATTCGAC
Organism: Gisinianus flammeolus; assembly: GCA_034699125.1. NCBI lineage: Eukaryota > Metazoa > Arthropoda > Collembola > Symphypleona > Katiannidae > Gisinianus > Gisinianus flammeolus. Next base: position 26,324 of record JAIUND010001234.1, read on the forward strand.
TCGACTCGATGAAGTCCAATGCGAGTTGTCACCAAATTCGACCAGGCTAAACCCAGTGAAGGAATTGTTTGACCAATAGAAAGTGAGGCTGTCGCCTGAAAATAAAAGTAAATTCAACATTTTCCTTCAAACTGTAAATGAATTAGTGACATATGTCAGTGAAGGGAAATGACGAAACGTAAAAAGTAAAAATTTGTCCATTACCTGATTAACTACAACAACAGCAGCTTTGAGATCTCTACCCAACTTGTGAAGAATAGTTCCAACCATTCGGAGATCCTTTGCTCTTTGTTGAGACTCTTTTACTTCATATTCCGAACGAAAAATTGCTGCAATTGAGTCGACAATTATTAGGCGAACTTGAGACTTCCCTGATTTCTGTATTAGAGCTGGTATTCTTACATTTAGACAACGGAAAAGACTGTCCTGTAAACATTTTATACAATTAACGATCATTACATATTACTTATTGTAAAAACGTAACTCTTCGATCTTTAAAGCTGAATGTATTATTCGTTTTTATTTTTACACGCACTCTATCTAAACAGGATTCAACAATTACTTTATCCAAAGGATTTGCTTGACTGCACAAACCAAACTTGTTAGAAAAATGTTCAGACAATTCAGACAACCTGTTGGATGGAAAAGAACCTTCCGTGCTCACATAAACAGTCCCTACAATTATATAAAATCAAATATGTAAATTAGTAATAATATTTTCTTTGCAAAAATGTTTTATGCATTTTAATAAATTAATAAATACATTATATTTACCTGCATTTAACCCTCCAAGACTCGTAGGTAATTGAGCACATAGAGCCAATTGTAAACACAATTGTGTTTTGGCTGTAGCACTCTCACCAAAAATTTCAGTCAGACCAAAACAAGGGATTCCTCCATGTAAATGCTCATTTAATTTCCAACAGCCAGTCGTAAGAAATTCATCTTGAATATCGACTGCCAAACGTACAATGGACTCAAGAAAGGAACGATTTCTTTCTGTCGGGACTTCAATTTTCTGATTTACTTCTGTATTTATTTCTGTATCATTTTCTTGGTTTGAAGGTTGACCTCCACTAAGACGGGCTGCTTTAGGACGAGCAATAATAACTTGACTTTCCTCATCATCTGGATTTGCTTGAGATCCCGGAGGTAAATTTTCAAACCACATTTTCAATATCTATATACAACCAACAATGACAATGCAATGCGTACTTAATGTAGAAATATGAAATCATGTATAAATGTATATACGCCAAAATAACGTGAAACAACTCAAACAACACGCAATGACAGGACTCGTTCAACTGTAAATTTAACAATAAAAACGATTACTTTTTGCACACCTTACAACTTCACTTAACAATAATATTATTGAAATCTGAAGATTAGGACAAAATTACGACAAACAAAAACAGAAAAGTTGTCAGATGAAAATCGGCTATTTTAATTATGGATTGCCGCCGACGTTTCCCGGTTGTTTTTTTCATCGCTTTTCTATGATTTCTAATTTTTTTTAAATGAAGTGAAGAGCAACCAAATGGAAAAAATGATAACTGAAAACAATTAACAAACAAATCTTTACATTGTGCAAGTAACTAATAAACTGTGATTTGATTTGCAGTCGAGTCTTCTGTTTTAGAATTTTGAATCATTTAGCAAAGAAATAACTCGATGAGATCTTGCACACTCGCACAATGCACATCTTTTTGCACTTCCAGGTCACAGCACACAGCACACAGCAGTTTCACATAAATAAAAGTCCATCTAAATCCCTCCTCCGTCCTATATTCAACACCAACTGAGGTCAACCGTCATCTTGTCATGTCATTTTCAAATGGTGCTTACTCTGCCTCAAAGGGTTATGACCTCCGAGCCCCGTTCAATGTCCCAATGGGACAAATCCAGTACGAGAAATGCCGTTTGACAATAATCTAAATCTGTTCCCATCATGATAATTTACAGATTTACAATGATAACTGATACATTTTAAAAATTATGCAATGTATCTTGTGTTCATAATTTTTGTCTCGTCCAGATGCCTCCGAGTTGTTGAGCCATTTTCCTGGAGTTCTATACAACGAGACACTGTGACCGAGCCCTTTGTCTCTTCATCCAGACCGATGCCATATAGCCCTGTCCTACCTCCAATAAATAGTGCATGTAGTTTAAATATTAGACATTCCTTCCAAGTCATTCGGGATTGTTGTAATTGCTATGGAATTGGGCCTGCAGAATGTGGCCGACCTTCTCATGCTGACAAAGCCCTTTCCAAACTCTATATCAAAGTTAATCCTATACGTTTTTATAAAAGTTCACAAGTATATATATATTGTTAATAATTATTATATAAGAATGTATATGTACTTCATAAAAAATTCCAAGGAACTCGTAACCAATACTAAAAGCATGCCGTTTATTATATAGGGACCACTGATCAAATGAAAATTCCCGGAGGACATCCTCAATCACTTTTAGTTTATCATATTTTACAATTTGACCGTATATATAGCCAATTGGGAAGTCATTTTGACAGTTGAATAGGACGGAGGAAATAAAAAAATAGCAAAACATGTTTATATAGCATATAAAAGTTTATTTTTTTTACAATTTTAAATATTATGTAATTCCTTTTTCAACTTGATTAATTGTCAATTGTTTATATCCTATAAGTATATTGCACACAAACAAATCAAAAATAATTTATCGAGGCATTAAAACTTTAAGAAAGTTAAAGGCTTAGTGTCTTAACAAAATGCAGTCACTTCTAATTATTTAAAAGTGAAAAAAATGGGTTAGGATTGGGTTCCCCGCACATCAGAGTGTTTCTGTGGAACTATACGTATAAATAGTTCAGGTACGATAAGAGAGATACTGGTCACAGAAAAAGCCAGTGACCATACAACTGAACATGGCGACGACATTACCCTTGGGTTGAATTTCTCCCGCCCCATTTCTCGGTGCCGCATTTCTCGGTGCATCGGATTCTTCACATTCGAACTCTTGAAGAATGTCAAAACTCTCGGCAACATTTTCAATAAATATCCCATCGACTCCGAGCCGGAAAAAATATGCAAGTTCTTCAGGTTTATTTTCGGGTTCACAATCAGGAGTTGTCGCACAACCTCGAGTACTCGGCTCTCTCGAGTCATGAATCGTGTAAATGACCAACTTCAATCCGTGTTCATGAGCCAATTTCGTGAACTCCTGGAAATTTTCAAATATATAATAATATAGACTTACAGGGTAAACGTAAATTGAAAAAAAAAATAATAATATGATATTTATTTGTATTGTATACATTTTATTTACAAACTGAAACAACTGAGCTGTGTGGTTGTTTACCTGAGGAGGAACGAAACCACCCATACTGGCAATCATATCTACATCCCATGTCCGATTGTGATAAATTAAATCCGCCTCTACTCCCACGTACAAATATTCCTTCCATAGAGCATAGTACTTGGCCACTTTGGCTGCCTCTTCCACCCCTTTGTATGTGAGTAGAGTCGTCTCGTCCTCAATAAGTAAGAGGAGATCTAATTCTGTTTGTTCCTTTAGATACCGGAGTGAGGCAATCTCAAAACATTGAATGATCACTGGTGGGCATTTGATTGGATATTCTTTCCCATTCACAGTAGCTTGACAATTTTCTCCCGCTACTTCATTCACAGGGTAACCATTGGAGGACAAGGACTCGAGGAGCAGTTGTTCCATTAAATGAGGAGTCCGATTTGTATTATGAATCGTCGGGTTTTTAAGTTCCGGAACGATCCCTGTTTATGGACCAAAACAATTCATCATTTCATTACATTTCCTCGCAAACAATTGCAGCCATTTTGACTACCGTACAGAAGGATGCGCAATTAGGGCATAAAAGTTAATTGTTGGCGTGGAAACTTACCGACAGTTTTATTCAGTTTGTAAGTCATCGTGTGAATGACATTGAGATACTCTTGAAAAGTGGGTATACTAAAAAATGTATTGTAGTCTTGTGGTCTTATCCCTGTGTTTTCTTGACGAATCCTCAGCGTTTTCAGTTCCTCCAGAGTAAAATCCCGAATGAACCAATTGAATCCAGTTGAAGTGTTTCTTTTCAAATGATCGAATTCTGGATGATCTTCCACGTCCGACCCATCTCTCAACGTAAGATCGTGATGACAAACGAAATAGTCATCTTTGGTCAAGCACAAATCCGGTTCTACAAAGTCCGCTCCGAGAATTGACGCCGTTTCGTAGCCGGGCAATGTGTGCTCTGGTAGTAAAACTTTTTCCCCACGATGAGCAAATAAAGCGGTGGGTGTTCCATCCAATGTTTTCCAACTGTACGACTCAGCTGTGTAGACAATAACATTTCAACACAAATGGCTAGAGACTCACGGATTTGGGACAATTTCATTCAACAAAATATGGAGTGAAATTAAATATAATTAATGTAATGTAAAAAGAACTTACCACGTTTTCTGTTGTTTCGTGGATACGCAAAAAAACCAGCCCACAATTCCCCAAAGATTAAAAGTACAAGCCAAAGATTCATTTTGTACAAATAAGATAAAAATAGTTAAATAAAAGAAAAACTAGGTCGTTGACTGTATGTGGACCATAAAAAAACTTGGTTAGTTTAAATTATACTGAAATTTGTCTGGTTTATGCAGTTGGACGATAGTAAAAAAATTGTCCATAAGCTTAAGTATACAACTGTGTGTGTATCTATATGTGTGCCTATCTTAACCTCTGGAAGCGAATTGGTCGTGGTTTATGCATGACAAGCGTGTACAAGTTGATTATTGACAATTGAGTGTTGACTGATGATGACGACGACGATGGACACACTATAAAACTATACAACTGACTACAACTGATTTATTTTATTTTATTTCAGCTATATCTATCCCCGACGACTTTTGACATTTCTCTATCACTGTTTGTTCTCATTCTCTTTTCTCTCTCGCCTTTCATTTTCTCCCTAGTAAAAATGAATCAGATAAAAAATTTAAAAATAAATTACTACTCGGCTTTTATCAAAAGGGGCAGTGACAAGTGTTTCTGTTCACAATTTAAATCTATAAAAAGTGTGTGTATTTCTACATATACATATATATAATAATATGTATTTAGTATTTACAGATATTACAGAGATAAACAAATGTACACAGTACAAAATTTGAACTACAAATTCGTTATACTAAAGCTAAACTGATTCCAGTGGTAAATTATGCTTCCTCAGCGTCATGGTCTAATCTAATGCTAATCTATCTATATCTAGTTAATGGCCCATCCTCATAATATACTGTCACTAATACTAGTTCTAACTCAACTAAAAGTGCAATTACAGAATCTAATCTACAAAAATACATTCAAAATTCAAATAGTACACAATGACAAATCGATCAATTTCCTTATCAATTTCCTTATTTTTCTCTATTCAATTTGCAATCCCACTAACAAAAAAAAAAGTCCCCAAGAAATTATATATGAGCCTTGCAGCTTTATATATGAATTACAAAACAAATTTACAACTCCACAGAAACTCGGAAGATAATTTGGAGGAAACTGTCATTCAGGCGTATTGTAAATACAAAGTACAGAGGTTGAATGGGAATGATGAGCAAATTGAGTAGATATAAGAGAGCTGATTCCTTCATAAAAGAATATAGATAATTGAGAGGGAACTGTATACTGTGTGTGACATGTTTATTTGCATCAAATATAATTAAGAATGAAAGTAGATTATGAATTACTATTTTATTATAATTATTATGACTGCACACATATGAAATCCTCAATCGTGTCATTCATTACATATTGAATTTAGTATATCTTTCTCATTTGTATACATTTGTACATATTTGAACAGATGCGAAAGCTGAGCATACAGAAACACATTGTCATTGCCATCACGTACATGGTTTTTCTACTTAATTGTCATTTTATTTTCAAATGTTGACTATCTACAAATGTGCGAGGGATATTATACATCACATCCTTGTTATTTCTATGCTGTCATATTAATGAATATTTATAAGTATGTGTCTATACTTGTGTCTAAATATGTTCTGTTCACCACTTGCACTTGACTGGAATATCTTATCATCAGTTGAAATTCCAAATTTGCATTCTGGATTCAAATTTCGAATTTCAAATACAGAATGAAAAATATGGATCAAACATTTTTCAGTTTTCTACATTTGAGTGTTAACTGATTATCGAGGCTGATCAAAAAGTTGAACTAGTTCACTCATGAGAATAGCAAAATATTTTAAGTGGCTATATACAGTGCAGTGAGAAAGGATGCTATGGCCTGATACAGTATGTAAATAACTAAAGAATTATCTTGATACAGCAAATACTTGAATGAAGAATACAATTAGGAGAAGAAAAAAATATTTTTATTGCACATATAATCCTGTAAAGACTATAAAAAAATACACATACAGATATATGGCTGCTGATAATGAATATACACAGAGAGTTCAAGTCATTTGTGTACATAACTCTTGTAAGTACTCTATACATAGTTTAGTTGGTACTCATTCAATTCCTTAAAGAAATACTTACTAACATCCGAGCTGTGAAGATGTGAGTCGATATTCCACAACAAAATTTTATATGTTTACTACAGTTTACACTTATCGATAAATGGATTCTCACTACATAGCTACACGGATCTATTTATCTATTTATCTATTTATCATATGTATTTGTTTGAAGGATGTGTTTACAAAAATTCCACAACATCTTATTATCATAATATTTTGAACTCGTATCTATAGGTACTTTCAGCTTTTGTAGCAGTTAAAAAAGAAACTATTTGAAACCGTTCATCTGTAATCCAACTTGGATTATCCAAGAAATGTATTTCGCAGCATATGATGTGCAAACATATACATAAATGCGTAGATGAGGAAATTCATAAGATCTTATTTTGTATAGTTTATTGCCCAATTGGTAGTTATGTATTTAAAGTAATCGACGTATCAAAAGCTCAATAATTAAACACAGTGGTAGACAGCGAATTCGTTGTACCTAGTTTAAATACCTATGAGAAAAAGATGTGTGTATACGATTCAAAATATTTACTGATCGAACCAAATAATAATAATACGTTCAAGACCGCCTGTAACCACTCCGTGCAGGTGTGTAAAATATACGTGTGAAAGATATAAATAGATAAAAATACTACCTACTACGATCCATTTTTGAAACGAATGAAAATATTTGATGTCCACAACAACACAAATGATAATACACTAAATTCATTTAATTTATTTAAAACAATATTGACGGTGTCAAGGATTCCCAATCAGGTCGGACTGCTCATCAAAACAAATTTTCCCGATTAAAATCATTATTAAGATGAACGAACGAACGAAGGAACACACATATACATGTACATATTAAGGATTCCCGAGGAACTCATAAGAAAATAGTTAGAAAATACATAGAAAAGATTAAAAATGGAAAATAAAGAAAATGAGGGTAGCAAGATGAATCACAAGGAAAAAACTGGATGTGTGTAGGACATGACTAGCAGACGCAGCACTGTGTAAACAATGAGATTCGCCGTTGGAAGTGTGAGTGTGAGTGAATCGAAATTCTTCAAGAATGTCCCGACTCTCGGCAAAGTTTTCTACGAAAAGTCCATCCACGCCCATCTCCAGTAAATGAAACAATTCAGACTTTTTTGTTTGTCCTGCTAAATCCTCTTTAAAAGATTTGGATTTACTCCTCGATTCTCTCGAGTCGTAAATGGTGTAGATAATCAATTTGAGTCCATGATCATGCACGATATGAACAAAGTTTTCCTCTTTGGGTATAAATCCTCCCATTCTCTTCACACTTTCCCCATCCCAAGTCCTATTAATAGATTTCAAATAAGGCTCAACACCCAAGTACACGTGATCTTTCCACACAGAGAAGTACTTTGCAAATCCTGAAACTTTTTTCACACCAGCCACTGTCAATAGGGAAGGATCATCAAAGACGAGCATGACCAAATCAAATGTGGTTCGAGTTTTTAGATATTCCAAAGCGGACTGCTCGAATGACTGAATGAGGACTGGAGGGCATCGGATTTTATGCAATTCCAAGGAGGAAACGTTTCCCTTTCCAATTTCCGCATGACAATTCGTATTTCCTCCCGTCAATCCATACAAAGAATAGCCATTTTTCTGAAGAGTGTCCAGTAGCTGATTTTCCATGAAGTGACTCCGCTTGTTTTCATTATGGTACGTAGGATTTTTCAGTTCTGGAGAGATCCCTATATAAATTAAATTACAAGTTGCAAGAGGAGAATTTCATGTAATGTACAGAGAGATGTGTAAGAAATCCCTAAAATTCCAGCCTACCAATTGTTCTATTGAGTTCAAAGGTCATTCTGTGAATCGTATTCAAATACTCCTGGAAGGTTGGGATTTTGAACAAATCATTAAAGCTGTCCGGTCGAATCCCAACCGGTTTTTGTCTCACTCTCAGTGTCCTCAGTTCCTTCAACTTAAAATCCCGAATGAACCAATTGAATCCCGTTGAAGTGTTCCTTTTCAAATGACTGAATTCCGGATGATCTTCCACGTCCGTCCCATCTCTCAACGTAAGATCGTGATGACAAACGAAATAGTCATCTTTGGTCAGGCACAAATCCGGTTCTACAAAGTCCGCTCCGAGAATGGAAGCCACTTCGTAAGCGGGTATGGTGTGCTCGGGGAGTAACACTTTCTCACCCCGATGAGCAAATAGAATGGGAGGTTTTCCATCCAGTGTCTTCCAGCCACTTTTTGAAATACACACACACAAAAAAACAGATCCAAATCAGTAATTTATGAAATTCCCTCAATGTAAAACTGGGGCAAGTACAAAAAAATTTGAACTTATAACTAACGAGCCAGAAATTATTTCACCGTGGTGATGCCGCCTTCTTCAGATTCTTCAGACTATGCTCTTTTGCTGCACAATTCAATAGTTGACAAGTCACTACAATTTGAATTATAATGTACAATTTCATTTTATTGAAAAATCCTACAAGACGAGAATGTCGAGAATGAATGCACAAAGAAAACGAGAAGACAGGAATCGTTTGGGGAAAATACTGATAATGTACGTACAGAAGTCTGCACAAGTGTATTGTCCAAGGAACATGTCAATTCGTAATGAATGCTTCATTTCAATTGAACTTGAAGCAGCAGATAAAAAGATGAGACAGATGAAACATTCCATAAATATTAAGCGTTTCCTTGTGCTTGTTCTTGTCAAATGTAGGTATTCATCAATTTCATATAATCAGTACAAACAATGCCTAAATTACAATGATAATTGATTCACAACTCTCTGCAAGATTTCAATACGCACCTCTGCGCTTGTCGACAAATTTGAAATCTCAATTATTCCACGTATGCTATTTTTAATCCCACAACCATTGGGATATATTTTAGATAGGGAAATCACGTAAACGTGATTTATTTCTTTGCAAAAAAAAATAGGATAATAATAAGAAATGACGTATTTTTCACATAATCTACATTTCACATTTCGTACTTAATTCTCATTCACGTCACCCCCAAACAATTTTCTCAGTTGATATCGTACGATCGACTTTAATTTGAATTGTCACCTGTGCTGATTCCGAATTTTCCCCTTTCACTCATATAAATGAAAATGAAAATCTCTCCAAACTCATGTTAATCAAAAAACTTGACAATTTCCTCAAACGATTTCCATTTACTTTTACTTCCCATCTCATCTCATTTCTTCTCTTCTCTTCTCATTCTCTTCATTGTGGATATTTTTCGTCTATACTCTATCTACAGAGAGTTGAGAAACTCTTCTCTGTCTGTTGTCATCTTTCAAAGAGTTTCTTCCTTTGTCTTATTTTTCTCATTCATATATACTTATATAGGACCTCCAAGAGTTGGAGAGAAAGAGTGAGGGAGAGGGAGTTGAGCAAGGTTTTGCATATCTGTAGAAAGGGAGAACAAGAGAGAGAACGAGTACAGTGACAATGACAACGAGGAAGACGACAATGACAATCGGTGGCTATTCTATCCGTGTCTCTGTGCTTGAGCTTAAACTCTAAACTCTGGAGAATAATCTGTCTAAAAGGTCTTGCCTTGAATTCAATGTTATGGAGTGCAAGAGAGAGAAATAGAGAGAGAGAAATAGAGAGAGAGCGAGAGAAGACGAGAGTGGGAAGGGGGGTAGTGGGAAGATAAATTGTCTGTACTCTTGTCAACTGAGGGAAATTACATAAATTCCGTTAATTGTGAGCGTGCTGGTGTGGTGAAAGTGGGAAAGAAAAGTGGAGGAGGACCAATTCCAAGAAGAAGAATAAGAAGAGGACGATGAGGAAAAGAAGAAGGGGAACAAAAGGTGACAGAAGAATGGAAGAATGGAACAACTTTATATTCTTCATTCTCAAAGTCACTTTCTCTTTCTCTCTTTCTCTCTCACTCTCTCACATTCGCACTTTCTCGCTTTCTCTTCCCCCCTTTCGTTTTCTCTCCCTCAAATTACTCTGACGATGAAGAGAGAGAGAGAGAGAGAAAGGCAAGAAAGAGAAGGAGAGAAAATAAGAGAGAATGAATGGAGGGGGAAAACGATTTTGAAGAAACAAAAACTCTTTTTTTTCCCTCCTCATTCTCTTCTTCATTCTCATTACAGATTTCTCATTTTCTCTCAACTTTTATTGTTCCCAGCTGCTATACTAAAACAGAAGAGGTGGAAAGAGAAAGCGAGAGAGAGAGAGAGTTATCCAATTTTCCAGTCTCCTTGTCACAAATGTGTGTGTACAATTTCAAATTTTTGTCATGTATTCACGCACTTTTGCCTACAGAGAACGTGAAAACCAAGGAGAAAGTAGACAATTTCCAATTTAGAGTTTAGTTTACCATAAAAATCCTGGGAGCTTCTCAAATATTTTGTATTCTAAAATTGGGGATTGGGATTCTTAAGTAGACGACTCCAGTTACTATTCCACTTTCCCATCCAACTCTGAGGAAAATCAAATTCAAAATTGTTCTCGCAACGTACATATCTGTATAAAAAAAACAATGATTTTTTTACTCCTTTGAAGAATCCAAGTTAACCAGGGAAGTTTTGAAGTAGTCTGTAGAAAAATGTGCATTAATGATAATGAAGAGAGCTGTAGTGTTGAACTAACATTTTTTTTATGATTATTCACACGTGGGGAACTTCACGTCACAATATGTCGTGTCATGTTCTGTCATTTCTACACACTTTCAGTCAAGTCATGGAATTTTTTTTTGTGATGACACTGGAGGAAGTTGACGAGGAGAAAATAGGAAATGAACTATAGAAACGTGTGGAAAAGGGAACCGGAAGAATTTGCAACTTTCTCCTCCTGAGGAGGAAGAAGAAGACCACGACGACGGGGGGAAGGGAAAGAAGGGAAAGAAGTTTCTTTGGGAAAGTATTGAAGATATTTCAGATGCAGGAAGGGTGGAAGGATAAAAGATAAAGTGGAAGGGAAAGTGTTTGGCGATTGGAGCGGGTTGAGAAAAGGAGACGAAGACGTAGGGACGGTTTGAAGGTAATTTTTGATTTACGATTTACGATTTACCATTGACGATTACCTCGTTGAATTGAAATGAGTCCTGGTGGAGAAAAAATGTGGTGGAAAGGAAAATATTACACACTCGTACACACACACCCATATATATACAACACATACACCCGGACTCTACCAACATATACTTTTTATATGCACATCTATGGAGCATATACATAGTGAGTTGAAAAATCCATAAAAGTTGTGTGGATCCCTCAAGTCTCAACGTTCAAAATCCCAAATCCCGAATCCTCAGAAATGTGAAAACGAAAATCCCAAATCCAAAAGACTCAAAACTCAAAAGCTTGAGAAACTCCAAACCAAACTCGAGCCCTCAGGTAAACGTCAATTCAATTCAATTCCGTTGAATGGAAGGCAGTGGGAAAGTGAATGTCTGAATAGAGAATTTTATTTTCAATAGGATTCTACCGCTACACACATACATTATACGTTACCGAGGTCTCACTCTTTCTCTCTCTCTCTTTGTGCATACATGTGCCATCATCTCTTCTTTCCTTTCTTCACTTTCGCCTTCACCTTTTCCAGGCAACACAATTTCCATGCAAATCCTTCTCTCTCTCTCTCTTTCTCGCTCTCTCTTGCTCCATTCCTCCTCAGATTTTTCTCCGTCTACCTCCTCCACGCCTTTCTCCCGTACGAGTTCTCTTAATCTTTTACATCGCAAATCTCAAGTCTCAAATATAGGAAACCATTCGCTCAGTGTTGACTCATTTCCAATTTTTTCCAGTCCTCATTATTAATCTCTTTCAGAATTCAATGGATTTTGAATGGGGGCAAAAGACCAACTCTGGGATTGACAAAAAAACGTGAGTCGCTACAATATGGAAATGATACTTTAATACTCATCGTCGTCAGAGATAATACATAACTCATAGTTGGTATGTAGTTGACATACCTCCCCACATACGTATATATATATATTTAAAACTCCTTGGTTTCTTTTGTACTCAAACTTTCCAAGGAGTTTCTTATAAGACTTTTTGATATGTTATGTATGTATCTAATATCTATATTACATCGTGGAAATTCTTGCCCTGACAAATCCATACGCATATGTGGAATGAATTGAGGATATTCCACGTGTACCTTCATTTTTCATTCTCATCTTCCTCCATACGGATAAACGATCCTTTCTGATTCTGATTTTATCCACACACACACACACACAAACACACACCCGCTCTCAGTCTCTCTTTATTCTCTCGAGACTCGAGAGCGATTGATTAGCTTGAGCGATTCTCCATCTTCATGTCTCAATCAAACCAGTATGAGAGAGAATCAGAATGACTCGAATCCTTTGAGAATGAAATCCCTGTCCGGTACAAAAGAATATTAAATTGAAAAGTCTATCTTTATGGAATTTCTACAATCCTAATCACTGTCACAAACTGAAAATGAGAATACACAAAGAGTATAGGATCTTGGGAAGAGGGGAACTCTTAAGAGTTTTGTGTGTACAAGAGGCTGGGACGGATTTGAATTGGACGCGACACCC
>JAIUND010001235.1:0-39340 GCA_034699125.1 Gisinianus flammeolus
TATTATTATTATTATTATTAATATTATTAGTTGAACTGATTTTCAGCATAGAGACTGATCGCCAAGACCAACTTTAATAACATTGAAAGACTGCCTGGAAACTGACTAGTTTAAAACTGGAAAATTAAAATTGAAATATTGAGAAAACGGAATAAAATTGGAGTATTATGTGTAATTTGCATTTTATATCATATTAGATTAATTTCAACAAGTTTTTTAATTGTTTACCAAGATGTGTAAAGATCGTATTGTATTCAGAGGTAAGGTTTTTCAAACAAATATAATAGTATAAATATCTAATGCATTACAAATTCCATGATATTGTGTTGGTCCAACAAATGTTGGTGTGATCGTTTTGTATAATATGATGATGATGTATTATTTTTATTGTATTATATTTTAAATGGTCATTGGTCATTGTTTGAAAAGGAATTTAGCAGAGAAGATCCGGATGGCCAAGACAAGTAGAAAAAAAGTCTGTATTTGTAGGCTTCCTCCTTCTTCGTCTTCTCGACTTGACTTGCGTTGTTGGCTATTTGAATTAGTACACATATTTTTTGAGACGAGGTATGAAAGTGTCTGATGGTCTTTACCAAATACTAAATACATAAAATATGCATTGATAATATACGGCAAGTGTTTGTATGTACGTATAGGATGCATCAATGGGGAGGAATTTGAGTACCATCACAGAGACTAAGATGAAGACCAAAAGGGACGAAGATCGGGCCCGTTTCATTACACAGAGACAGACATTTTTTGACACCATCCAAAATCCAAAGAGAACCCAAATCGCCAAAGTAAAAAAAAAAAGAACAAATCTAAAATGAGCATCGAAGACTATCACATCTGCATATTGATTATCATTCAGAAGAAGAGTTTGTGTGCGTAGTTGTGTAGACATTAGTAAGAGTAATAACTGTATACTGTGTGTAGTGTACCTACTGACAATGCATGAGTACTGAGACTTTAGTAAAAAAGACGTACGAGAAAGAGTTGCTGCAGATAGAGAGAGAAATATAAAAAACCTTTCTACAATGCCTGCATCACCTTCTTGTCCTCATATAAATACAAACCCCTCATCAGCCACTATTTTATTGTTGTGAACAGTCTCGAACGCTAAAGAGCAATAAGTGTTTGGTGCTCTCATCCGTGCGCCAACAATATATATATAATATACAAGAAAAACACATCATTTTATTTCTTTACTATTTGTTCGGACCAACAAAAAACAAAAATTTGTATTTGGGAACAGTGAAACGAATTTGATCTTTTCAAAAGTACAATTGTCATTGAAACAACAGGAGATTTGTCTCTCCGAAAGTCGGATATATATATTTTTTTCCAATTTGCCAACAATAAAAAAAACTCAACATGAGTCGGAATCACGCTCAGGTAAAGTGACATTTATATCTTCATCTTTCAATCTTCAACAATCATCATCTGGAGTTTGCATGTGTCCAGTTTTTCTCTATATATTATAGTTCCAAATATTCACCTACACAACAAAAGTTTCAACGTTGATTTGAATTTTAAATTCGGTTGTTGTTCTTCCGTCAAAAGTCAAAAGTCCATTCAGTCAAAACAAAAAACATTGAACAGTTTCTCGTTTCAGTTTACAAGTGTATAGTGTACACCACACCAGTATACGTGTGAGACAGTTTCTGTGGATTAAATATGATTTCGGAATAGAAAATACGACAGTTCATTAGACACTTGGACAGAATTGGAAATCACAAATACGGAAACTTTTGATTTCCATTTCCACACATGTCAGGTTTATTAAAACTTGACTTAGACTGGTCCAGTGTGTAATTATAAGAGAAAATAAGAAATATTATAAGTAACATTTATTTCTTATTGGTCTTCAAAAGTAAAAAACTTGCATGTTAAGCTGAGGTTTGGCATAAAAAAAAGGATTCATTATAATAATATTGTATATATAGAAGAAGAAAAAAAAAATAGCTTGAAAAATGTATCTGATTTCGCTTTTTAATGTCAAAACTAGGTTAGAACTTAGTGCAGGAGCGAAGAAGACACTTCATATTCATTTCATACATATCTCATGTGTATTGTTTAGAGTGTAAAGTCTGATGTTAATCTAAAGACCACCCTTTACAGAGAATGAGAATATATATATAGCTATATAATGACAAGTGAACACTGCTGAATAGCATGAAAATGTATGATACATACATCATGACAGGAGGCACTTTAAGAGTAAATATATATAATCCCTCTGGGTATATACACAGTATATATTATGAGTTATTTTTTTATTCCCACATACATAGTCCACCGGCCTAACAGTTCAGAGTACATATATTATTCATTTCCTTCGGCTTTAACTTAAGTTCAACTTTCAATTTCTTTTTTCCTTTTTTTTTGTTTTGAAAAAAATTCCCAAGTTGAAGAATTAAGTATAATAAGTAAATCCTATTGGGAATAAGCTACTCCTATTGTTACAACTGAAATCTCAGTGTTCTCACCCCGTCCACAATGTTATCTCTCAATATTCTCTCTGTATACATGTATTACATATATATTTAATATGACAGATAAGTTTGTCGAGCCAAGCGTTCACCGTTAAGTGCACATTCCAAGTTACAAGTATTTACATAAAGGGATATTTGAATAAACTTCAAATAGTAAATATGACTAGTATGCATTTATATCGTATTTATATGTATAAATAGTGCAGCAGCCGGATTTATATAGCTTTCTTTATGGGGTATTTAAAATGTTTTAATTAAAAATGCAAGGAGCGGCAAAGCATGGATATACAGTATAGACTAGAGAGAAAAATGTGTCTTTGGATGTTGGCACGTTGATGAATTAATGCATGAAATCTAATAAGAGTTTTTACATCTTCGTCAATGCCTGTAGATCTTTTTTTTTGTCTCTCCTGTACATTCATTCAACGATCTGATGATGGTGACAAGAGTTTAATGTGAGATTCTGTTGAATTATGTGAGGCTTCGATGCACACTTTGTCTCCTTTTTTACTCACAAATCTTCAAAATCTTTTTCTCTACAATCAACAGATACAGATGTGTGGATTGTGGACGCTTCAAAATCAAATTCTCTGTATGCATTTTACTATCTGTACACATGTAGACCACAATAATGAATAATGACCAACACCAGCTGTGGCCAAAAATTCCTCCCAGTGTTACAGTATGAATATGAAAACGAAAAGTTTTGTAGAGTTTTACTTTATATAAATTTTTTTGTTTTTAAAACTTGCGTCCCAAAGACTATTCGTCACGTTAGCCCTATAACAAGTATGACAAGTTATGAATTACATTAAATTACATATACAAATATTCTATATCACAAATCTTTAGACTATCCGTGTATCCATACGATATCTTCAAAAGAATTCTCAACTGATCTCTATTTGGAATTTTTTTTTCCCACATATAATAAAAAATGCACCAGAAAACAGGATTTGTATATTTGCCATTTAATACTTGTCGCCTACAATTTACAATTGATATTGTAAACTTTTACTGTCTTTCAAGTACGACAAATGTTCAACATAAATCACACACATACACACTGTGTGTAGATTCAAAAGTACAAGTCTCATAAAAGTTTGCAGGACATTCATACCAATTTACATGGTTCGGTTAGCAATGTAAAGCGTGCCCAACTTGAAACTGCATCAGGATCAAAAAAAAACTTTATATACCTAGAGTTGTATACTCTTTTAATTTCAAGTGTGAACTTCACATTCAGATTCAAAGAGTTGACAGCTACATTTAGACTCATTAATTTCCATCTCCGCTATAGTATATAGACGACGACTATATGTGAGCTTTTGTAATTCAACTTTGAGAGTAAATCTCCATGTAAAAGTGAGGACTAGCGAGTATATTTGGATATTAGAAAGGTGTTCAGTATATATGTAGAATAGTCAGTCACAATCAGGGATCTCTTTTTCATTTTGACATATTTGATTCAATTTAATATGTTGACTCTGATGATTCATGGTTTTCTGGTTTTCTTTGACTCTCCAACTATATACATATACAAATTACGCCTGAAAAAAATCGAGAATACAAATTCATGCAAAGCTCACAGGGAGCTCAAACATAATATAGTAGAAATAAAACTGCGTGAACATAAAATTATCATAATTAAAATACATTGTATTTACAAAAATTATGTATACAGAACATGAGGGATTATCATAGGTAATCATGGATTCAGTTCATAGACATCTGAGATATTTAAAATATCTGCATAATGCATTTAAATTGCTCTTCGAAAAAAAAAACTTTTTGAATGAAACATTTTACAAGTGTCTGCCCTGTCGTCCATACTCTAAAATGAAATCTTTCGAGATTCTAGACTATTTATTTTTCTTATATAGATTTCAAAGGGGCTCTTGCGTAGTCATTTTGATATTATAATGAAAAATGATTTTTCTTGATTAGCAAGATGTATGTAGTTGAATATTGTGTTTATTCTACTGTTCTATACAGATAGTCAAATGTAAGAACAAAAGTATATTATCATAGTATAAAGAAAGTGATTTAGTATTCCACTCTGACGATGTGTGTAATTTAAAACGTTGTTTCGTTTTCCAAATCCGGGTTTGACAGTCAAAGTCAATAAGGGTTGAGACACAGAGTGTATAGTGTGCATACGTGCATATGTACATGTGTATAGGAAAGTAGTCAGATGACGATATGATGAAGTGAGAGAGAGAGAGAGAGAGAGAGAGAGAGAGAGAGGATGAGGATGCAGAAAAAGTAAAAGTGAAATGCAAACTGTGACTATGAGACTCTTCACAAAGACGCAGAAGAAGAAGAAGAAGTGAGAAGCATTTACATATTTACATTTGCATTTACCGTTCAGCAAATAAAATATTCGCGTCCAATGTTGTTTTCTATATTGGTATATTTGAGTATGATGATGATTTGAGTAGGTGTAGGTACGAGTGTTTATAGATGAGTATGGGTGTTTGGACTCGCGTAAATAAATAAATAGTAGGACACATCGAAATTTAGGATATGGATGGATTTCCCATCCTTTCATTTCCTATATATAGGAGTCAAGTCAATTGTGAGCTAATCATACACACGTAGGTAATAATAATCTTGATAATTGTTGGGGAAGCCAATGTGCCAAAGGCACGTTTTAAAAGAAAAACCAATTGCTCTCCGCGTATGTACATATACTCACAAGCATGTTGAATGAATGTAGGTACATACATATGTATCTGTATAGTGTACATATTTTGTCACTTTTGAATGAAAGATGAAAGTTAAATAAAAACTTTTAATTATTATCATTTGGAAATCCTGCTATCCACATTCACTATCCACACTACATACATTAGTGAATTCATAATGTGCAATTATTTGTACTTGAAACTACCAGATCTTTTTCATAATATTTATTATCCTAAATAAATTGGAACATTTACAAAAGTCAAACATTTTTGAAAAATTTCCAATGTATAATGTAGAGTTTATAAGATATCGATAAAGATCAGTGTCAGATTTTTAGGGAGCATTTTTCTCCTTTTGGTTCTACAGAATTCTGTATATGGAGAGTAAAAGCGAGTGTATATGATTACAAGAATTTTTATTAGTATTACATCTATATTCTGTGTCTTTGCACTTCGTACCAGAAACGAGTAACGCATTTTCTTGTTCTTGAAACGACTATATATTTTGTACATTAGCGAATGTTTTATTGTGACAAGGAAAGTGGACAGACAATGTGATGTGATGTGACATGAAAATGTACAATGGACAAATGATAGGATAATGACACACAACTGTATACCATGTGTCATTATGTGTATCACCGTGCGGTGCACATGAGATTCTTTTTTAGGAAATCTTTCCACCGTCCACTATACTGTCCCATTTGCTTTTACTGTGTGTTTTGTACTGGTAATATAAAACATGACATATTTTCGTACAGTTGTGCTAATGATGAGATGTACAATTCTGATATCAAATAGTCAAGCCACATTATTATTAATTACTAACCACTATAGACACGGAAAAAAGGAGTGAGGAAAAAGAACTGAAGATTAGCTTTACTTAAATCAACCACACATGCTATATTTTCTTTATAAAATCTGGAAAAAGTTTTGATAGCCATTATGATAACATTTTTATGGAAAAATTTACAAAGTAAATGATGATTCTGAGCAATCCAATATTCAAAGTAGTCTTTCAAAAATTTAAATGACCGTGAAAGTTACCCAAAAACTTTTTGACGTTTTTCTCACATATCATATCAGTATTAGAGTTGAGTTCAATTTTTCATTTGATATGGAAATGTTTGGCCTACAAAAATACGTACATTTTGTACAAAGTAATATCACGTGTAAACTGAAAATGAATTCTGAATTAGATGTATACGCATTATATATCTTTCTTTACAACTTTATTTTTTGCGGCTCTATTGATATTCCCACTTTGTTCTTCTTCTCTGTTCCTTAGCATTGACTCAGGCCGGAGTCAATAGTCAAACCATATGCCATGATAAATAAAGAAATTATCATTTGAGTTGAGCCTTACCTTGCTAATGGCTTTACTTTGTAACGTTTCGTTGTTCGTTGTGGTGTTTTCTCTCACACAACTCTCAACTCAACTGATCAACATTTACGTGTTTAGGACACACACGCTGAGATTCATTCATTCACACTAACGAAAAATGTCTAGGTATGTATGATTTCAATTTCCTTTTTATGTGTAATGTATGAGGATTTGAGATTTGAGGATGAACATCATTTTGCATTTATACATTTTTTTGGGGGGTATTTTTTCCTTTAATTTATTTAAAGTCGGCCTCCTTCGCAGTGACTTAAATCATCAGAAAACATGAAATGAAAAGAAAAGGAAAAAAAGAATTGTGCTCAGCCCATCGCATAGACGTGTAGAATAAGTTTCGTAAATAAATCAAAAGGTATTTACGAGTAAATAAATTGTAGTCTCATCCTCAGTCCTTTATTTTCTTTAACCCTCATCTCGTAAACTCTGGTGAATCCTAGTATAGAAAGAGGAATTAAGGTTAATTCTATTGTGTATGAGTCGAACATTAAACTTGATCATCATAATTTGAATATTTTTTTAACGCTTGGAGAACTCCGCAATTTTTAACCTGTCAAAATAATCCATTTTATTTTCTGTTGGACTTCAGGTAGAGAGAGAGCAAGAGAGAGAGAAAATTTTACATTATTTTTCTGTCGTCTTGATTTCGCAACAACGACAAATTTTTATTAAAATGTATCACAAACATTTTAAAATAGTAAATGTTCTAATATTTTATTTATTTACATTGTTTACGTAAAATTCACAAATTCAGAACTTGGCCTTTGTTTTATAGTGCATGGTAACTGAGTAAATTTTTCACATGCTACAAGGCTTTTTTTGGTTTGCTGAAGGAGGCCTTTGACATTTGCCAAATTGTGTCACAGAAAATTTCGGCATTATTTTTTATTAGCAGAGTTTTAATTTTAAATATAATATGGGCGTGACTGAAGAAAACTCTCGGGAAAATTTGATAATTAAATTTTGATTTTCGCAATTTCTATATATACCTAGTTCAAATACTTACATTGCATTGCACAATATTTTTCCATGTATAAATACGATATTTGATTTGGTATTATGGGTCACTGTGATAATTTTATAAGTTGATATGTATGCAGATTTCAGTGTATGATAACGCGTTGACGTAATAAGAGAAAATGAACATAAAAGTTTTACTCTCTCTCGCTTACTCTCTCTCTACAAATTCTATCTACATATTCTTACCATGATGTAATTCTGTAGAGAAAGATGAGAGTGGATCTCGAGTTTCGAGTTTTGATTTGACTATGCAAACTGTCGAGTAATAGGGGAGTTGAATTCCATTCATGAAAGCCGGTTTGACTGTGTATATGCATGGTATGTGCATTGTTTTTACACCTACGTCGTCTACCTGTCAACTACCAAAAATTTCCAAAGGAAGACAAAAAAAGGCCGATGTATGATAAATTCATTTAGCATCAGTCTGTCAGGTCGTTAAAGTCCAGCTGGTTTAATTGAGCACGTACTGAGCTAGAGATCGATAACTGACAATTTCAAAATCTAGAGTATAGATACTTGATTTTTTCCATTGATTTGACTTTTCCTATAGTGTGTTCTGTAAGTATATGTACATTTTACAATTTCAATCTTATTGACTCTCATATATATATATGATTAACTTATGATTAGACAAACTTTTCTATTTTCTTGATACATGTGTTGCGCGCAGTGTGCAGTTATCGTATGGGCAGCTCGTTTTCTTGTCAATCATCTATACTGCTGGTGTTTTTTTTTATTGTTAGTTAACCGCATAACTGATGCAGAAATGTCGATGGACGATGATTGAATACTAGTCTAAACTTTTCAGTTATTAATTACAGTGATTATATTCCATTATTATGATTAGTAAAAGTAAATATTCAATAATAATAAATATACAGATATTATTATTGAACAGATTGACTCCTATGCTGCTGTCCTAACATTTAAAATTATTCTTCAATTTCAAATTACGACGTGTTTCATTTCATCATTTGTTATCATTAGGATTTAGGCACAGTTCTGATCTGATGTGAATTGTGAATCCAGATTCGTTTTAAAATCTCAAGAGTCAGAGATATTGAAATAAGATCAAGAAAGAAAACACATGTTGATATTATATTATTATTATTATTGTTGTCTTGCGTGTGGCATTTCTTCCTGGTATTGATTGCACAAAATAGAACATGTTGTCGTCATTATTGTTGGTCATTGTGACACTGCAATATTAGCCCCTCTCTCTGTATATATTTGAATTCGTAATGATTGTATGTGTATACAGACACAGTGTATTATATTTATACATGTTTTGCACCCAGGCCGATACATACAAGGCACAAGGGAAAGGTTTGAGTTTTCAATAGAAATTAATTTGTAAAATTCACAGTTTAGCTTTGGGACGTTCCTGTGAAGCAATAAGGTGGAGACAGAGAGAGAGAGAGAGAGAGAGAGAAAGAAGTGAGAAGTGGGAAAGTGAATTTTTATTTGTGTTTGTATTGGTGTTAACAATTTCTCATTTTGTAAGGCAGTCTTTCATTTATTATATTTATATTGTAAGCGTAGAGCTAATTACTGGTTGCTTGAGCCTGAATTACTCATTCATATTCTTGACAATGCAAAAAAAATAAAACATGTCTAGGATGGACACGAGATAGAAAAATATATGCATGTATAATGTATATATACTTCCTTATGTATTTTGTGCGTAATAAGGAATAAAGTAAAAAAAAGCTGATATTTCATGTCGTTTTCACTCAATAATCTCAGGACCAGAACTCAGTTCATAGTCAGTATTGAAAGGAGCCTCACTTTTCTATATATTTAATTACAATTAGTAAATAATGAAATAAATATGGATCTCGTGAGGAACTTGTGCATTGAAATTGAATTTCTCTGTCGGTCAGCAATTACATACATGTACCTCTATGTGTTTGAGCTTGTGGAATTTAGACCAATTGTCTCGGTTGGCTGATGTCCAAATGATGATGACCGTGTATTTCATTGCATTGCAATTGAATTTATTCTTGTATCTTGTATTATTTTGTACAATTTGTGATTCATTGCTGAACAAATCTTCCTTGAAAGATAAAAATTGTACCTATATATATACGTATATGTATAATGTCCACAACTGTGCAGTAGATTTATGTAGTGGGCATTGTGAATGATTTTCATTCTTGAATCAAGAATCTTGATTGATAGTTGATAGATTATGACTTTTATTATTTATCTTCTTTGCCTTTGGGATTTTTTTTGTGACCAAGCGAAAGGATAGATAGGATAATTGTAATTGTATTCGCCTTAACTTGACTTGACTCGAGTCGGCAATCAGTTAGTAGTCTCGATTCTCTCTCTCTCTCTCTCTTGATTTTCTCTTGATGGTTGGTGGTCGTCTGGCATGGCATGACAGTTTTCTCCTTCCATATCTCTAATCATAATTCACACACAAACTCACACACGGGATGATTTGCCGTTTGTCGTTGGCTGATAGGGATTTGAGTCGGGAGAGAATGGCTGGAGGGTTGAAATTTAAATTACGATTAGTTATTATTGTTATTTATACTTATTTAAATTGTAATTGTTGGAGATGCTTAGCCCAGATTAATACGGCTGTCTACATTCACATATATATATAGTAAAATCTAATAGAAGCTATTAGCACATGTGTTCCCATTGAATCCAAATTTGAATTTGAGGTTGTGTGTATGGATTTTTACTTCTTCTCCTTTTCCTTCTCCCGTTCGTTCTATACACAATGAAATCAGAAATCAGACTTGAGTTTTTGTGAGTAGTTTTCTATGCCGGCGGCCAACTCTGTTGTGTATAGTCAGTTTTGTTGTTGTTATATTCTTTCTCGTAGGGTTTTCAAGTTTTCTTCATGATATGAATTTCAATTTCTCATTCTTATATATTCCCAGTCAATTTCGTGTGTGTGTTTGAGTGTAGCTATATATAAATACATATTAACAAGAATGAGCTAGAACTAAGCTCGTGTTTACAATGATAATGCGGCGTAAGTCATAGTTTTACTTTTAGTTACATTGTGTATATACAAATATACATAATACATGTAGTTTCAGAGAGTCTGTGCGAGCCTTTGGCTTTTTCCTCTCGTCATTTGTCGTGTCTCTGTTTGCTGTTTGGGTTGTAGACTTCATATTCACACACACACACACAATTCTAGGATGCAAACTTCAAATGTACAGGCATGATTAAAGATTAATATACTTCAAAAATTAATACGGCGTTTAAATGAACAGCAAGGCTGCTGTTGTTGCCATTGCTATTCTTGCTCCTGTTGTATATATATCTCTGTAAAATTCGCCCAAAGCAACTGTTGAGATGTTCTCATATGTTCTCAGACTTTCAAAGTACCTTTCTCCCAGGAGTATTTTGTACTTGTATTTGTGTTTATGTTGAGCTCAAGGTGGATTGATCATGGTTATTGTTATCATTATCATTACTGTGGGATGAGATGGAATGGTAAAGTCAAGCTAGGACTAATCGTATGTACCCGAGAGAAATAGACAGACGACGAAGGGAGAGAGAGAGAGAGAGAATCACGATGCCGAAAATGATTCACGGTTTTCTCTCAAATCACTATGAAGCCGTCATTTTTATCTTCCTTTTGGTCTACCATTCATGTGGATTTTTGTGGCTATTTCATTGTTATGGGTTGTTGCTGTTCCTGTTGTTATTGTGGTGGGTTGTTTGCTGCTATTTACTAGTTGATTTTGTGAGCAGTTCGTCTCGTCATTCATTCATTCAGTCAGTCAAGCAAGCATTCATACTCATGTTGCATGCTGGAATGGAGCGATAACCTCATTGCTCGATCGTATATAATAAAATAATAATAATTAATAGTGAATCATCATCCATTTGGTCGTAAACATACGGCATAATACTTGCTATTACTCACACACGGTTTTTAGTGGTTAGTGTAAAAGTAAAACGTTTTTATTCTCTGTAGTAATCAGTTAATTGCACGTTATAACTAGAAAATTGGACTAGTGTTTTCATTTTCATTTTCAACTCCCAATCCACACCGCACATTGAAGTGCATAACGTGGAAAATTGAAATGGTCAGATTTATACTTTTATGAAAATAATAAGAATTTACAAATTGAGCCCGATATTAGAAATTGGAAGCATTTCAAATTAATTTCAACCATGTAAGTAATTGGTACGTGTGTAAGTAATACACAGTGAGTGATGGAGAGAGAAAATAGAGAGAATTGAAATGGTTTGTGTTTGTACGTGTTTTGGTGTTCCTACAATGTAGACTACAATGACAATTACAATTTGTAATTTAAATGAGAGAATCTTGAGTATTTCCCATGTATTCATTTAGTTAATTTATTGCAGTAGGTACGGATGCGTTTTGAGTTTTGAGTACACTGTACGGTATTTAAAAGGGAAAATTCTTGTAAGACCAATATAAGAGAGATTAAACTGTACATGTGATTAAAAATTGAGGAGCTTTTAGTATATGGTTTCATTTGTACAGCATTCATGAATGACTAATGGAATGGATATAAAATATGTAAAGTATTTAAACAAAGTATGAATGTACTTTATTATTATTATTATTATTATTAGTACTCTTTTACTTATTTAGGACGAGATGTAAAACAAAGTATTTTGATGTTTATTATGAGGACATATGCACTACATTCTATTCTATTGCATTGTATTGTATTGGAGGGAAACACTTCTCAATAAACATGGTCAATAGTTATGGGAGACGTGTTAAAAAATGTAATTACATGCTAAATGCACAAAAGTTCTCTATTTACACTTCACTCTTCATTTAAATCCTGAGCTCAAATTTGAAATTCAAAGATCAAACAGTTGTTACAGTATCGTGAACAAAAAGAGACAGAGTCAGTCATCTCATCTCACATGACAATTAGAATACAATAATGGATCATAATATGTGGCGACCGTAGAAATGGACAATACACGTACATACTACACACAGAGATACGCATACCTGTAGTATGTAATTTGCAAAGTAAAAAAAGGTAGTGTGAGTAATATATAGTCTGTTTTATTTGGCTTTCGTGTGTGTGTGTGTTATGTGCCATAACGTGACGCATAATATCAGTATCAGAGTATCAGTACACGGTAGGTAGTCGAGGTAGGTGTGTAAATTCTTTTTTTTATTACAATTGTTTTTCTATTTTATGTACAAGAGGGGAAAGTACTCGGACATACGAGTAAGTTACACGCTGCACATATCTCCCTCTTGACAAAAGGTATAATAAGGGGAAGGATTGATATGCTATAATTTATTCGTAAGACATCTTATGGTCAGGTAGAGTTTGTTGTTTTGGTCAAAAGTAAAGATAGGATAATATAATAATATATAGGGATATCTTGCTATTTTTAGCATGAGCTTTACGATTTCAGGTCATTGACACATCCTCATATGCACATACACACGTAATATGCATATTGTCTATAGTCATCCATATCTTTTTCATCAGCTACCTTTGAGCTAGGACCAAACAAAATCATCTGAGCACCTTCACCATGTGTATTATTATTATTGTGTATATATGTATATGTGAGGTAAATATAAATACATACACGACACACGAGTCTATTGATGTGGAGATGGAGATGGTCCATCTCTAATACGCTCTTGTACTTGAGTTTCTTCTGGTTCGGTCTGTCCTCCACATATTCATACACATATTCAAATACAGAAAGGAAAAGGAAATGTATAATGCAATTATAATGTATGATAGTTTGTTGGAAGTTGGAATTACAAAGGATAGGTTTTGAATAGCGAATAATAGTTCATGTATTTTGTGAATTATCATGATTATTAGGGGAAATCCTTCCTAATATTATATTTTACCTTGTGGATGGTAAGGGAAAAAATAATGATGATTGTTAGCTAAACGTTCATGCTTATTCTCATGTTGATGAGGTTCAATTTGAGATATGAATTCCTTATGGCTATTTACTATTTTACATGCACACACTTATTTCATTCTTTCTTTCTTTCTTTCATCCATTCAAATATGGATGTGCGGTGCGACGCAATAAGTATATGCGAATTGCGAGCTTGAAATGGGATTTGAGTATAGAAGTATAGACGAAGAAGCTTGGACTTTTCTTTACTCTACAAGTTATAACTCTTTGAGACTTAGAATAAGTTAAGATGAGATGAGTGCAGTGTATTTCACGTTCACTAATAAGATTCATAAGTACAAAAAAAGAAGAGAAAAACTTTCTCATTCTTGAATAACTCCCTATGATGAAGCTTATGCTTGCTCATAGTATTATCCTTTACACTTTACACTTTACACAGAATATTCTCATTTTAAAGCCTCATGTGTATATGCATATTATGAGAAATGGAAATATTTTAGTGGGTGTTGTTGTGCTTTATGTATCACATGCCGTTTCTCATTTTGTCATTTTTGAACAGATGCTTCAAAAAAAGGAGGATTTTGATTTCAAGATGTATATAAATATATGGAATTTAAGAAGAGTTGTGTTGTATAGGATTAGCACAAGAAGTTACAAGTACATTGGAAATTGTCTTACTTCTGGTTTAACATATAATATACTTGTCAACCTAAACAGTGATTTGACTTATTATTACTGATTTTGTACTTTCAACGACGAGGACTTGAAATCTGTGGATATTAAAATGTGAGCACTCAAAATGAATACTTGAGCTCGCGCTTATGAATATTAATATTCTCTTCACATGTATATATATACGATATGAATCCGTAAAAGTATTTTCTTTTATTCTTTCTCTTTATAAATTGAGAGTGCGAGCACCACTTTCATCACTCAAAGTCTCTAGTGTATTTACGGATTTGATATATGATATATTTGAGACACATAGTCTAACAGTAATTGCCCATCCCATGTGATTTCATATCAGAATATTATTAAATGTATTTGTACAGTAGGGAGTTACAGGTGGATTGAAGTTTGTATTACAGATGAGAAGGAAAGATTGTGAAGGAATTGATGGCTAGATGATAGATGAATATGTAAAAGATGGAGAGAGAGAGAGAGAGGGAGATAAAGATAAGGATAAACTGGTCAGTAAATAGATGGATAGTTTGCTAAGAATAGAAAATTGTTCATATATGTTCGTATATGTTCGTATATGTACCTTGTACGATTTAGATTCGCACATGCAAGCGGAGCCTTCTCATCATACAATATTACACTTGTCGTTCAGTTTCACAGAGTGAAGATCCTGGTGATATGCAGATATTGAATATCTATATCTAGAATATCTACTCATGTGCATATACTCATATACAGATATCAGTTTAAAATACTCGAGAGTCCAGAGAGCATCTCGAGTGAATTGTACACATGGGATACATTATTAGTCTTTTGAGTGACTTGATGTCCGTTTGATATTCTATATTTGGTCATGCTGGGATTTGATCTACGTTCAAATTCTCGTATTCACATACATCAAATGTTGATTACTTGGACATGACCGAGTAAGAGGTAGAGAACGGAGTAAAGGAGGGTTGATCAAGTAGTCACACAGAGTGGATGAAATCGAGATTTTCACTCAACTTTCATTCTTCCTCTTGAAAATACATGTAGGTAGGTAGTACCTACTAGGTATACGTGTATACATAAAAAATGGAATTGCTAATGTGCTAGTGAAATTACCAGACTTGCGATGAATTAGTACTAAAGGGAGAAAACAAAAGGTAGTCAAGTCAATGAGGAGGATTTCTCAAATTCAAATGTCCCATGATGACCCTTCAAATGAGTAAAATGTTGTATTAAATTTGGGACATCCGGACTCTTGTATATATAGCTTGTCCATTTTGGTCCATTGAAGAACACAGTCAAGTGATACGAAAACGGCGACAGCGGATAATAGTATTTAGTATGTACAAATGAGGTTCATCAGGCAATTAAAGATTTGACCTAGTCCCTCCCAATACATAGGAATAAGCAATTAATTTTATAGCATGCTAAACTTTGTTTTTAACTAACTGCATGCATAAAATCTTTAATGTACATAATGAATAAGTAATAAGTTGTATAGTAAAGATATCTTTTCCTTAGTAGTATTGGACTGTTGAGTCTTGAGGATATTTAAAAGAGTGTAACGTAGATTCATAAATAGGTAGATATTCATTATTCAGAGACAATGGACAATCGGCTAGTAAACTGTGACACAGAACTCAACCTTCCTCATCTCTCAACGCTTATAATTATGCTGATGGATATGTCAATGTGTTCGTGTTGTTACACGGGGGGGGGGGAATACAATACGAATACGAATACGACGATTCTATTTTGAATGTCAAATTATGTGTAGAGGATCCTCCATCCTCAATACTCAATCCATATAATAATAATATCATTATTATCCTTTCTTATGGTTAACTGATGAGGATGATGAACAAAGTTTGAAGTTTGAACTGAGGATGAGGGGAGAATTGGGAATTGTCATACCATACAAATTAGAATATACTAAATACAAATTAGACTGACCAAAGCAAATGCAATGGACATAAATGGATATTGAGGTTGTCACTAACTAACTATACACTGATTGTTTGTGGAGAGAGAGAAATAACTCATACCATGATGCCTCGTTTTCATTTTCATTCTCGCCCGAACTCGTAGGCACACTCGGGAAAGTTTATTAACTTTTGACATAGAATTCAAATCCAAATTTAAATCCAATGCATTGTTGTGTGAATATTAATGAGGAATGATGATTAGAGAGAGAGAGAGTATGAATTATTCTAATTTGTCATCAATTATTATACAAAGTTTTAATGAATTTGTCTCTTTCCTTGTACTTGCAGTGGTCATCAGCCGGCCTAGTCGTTATATTAGCAGTGCTGAGTTGTCGGGTGACGTCAGCCGATAAATACAGAAGAGATGCTCCTCTAACATCCGGGTATTCTGTGCCATCCACAAATTACGGCGTTCCTTCTTCGGGCTATGGTGCTCCGGCTCCTTCCTACGGACCACCACCATCATCATATGGTCCACCAAAACCCAGTTATGGCCCACCGGCCCCTTCATATGGACCACCAAAACCCTCATACGGTCCTCCACCAAAACCAGTCTACGGACCACCAAAGGTATATATTTTACTCATATATATACTATGTGCATGGATGACCATGACGAGGACGAGTATTTCATTGTATATGAGTATGAAAAAAAAATAGTGAATAATAATTGCTGTAATTTTTTGTTTTATATAGGGTGGTGGCGGCGGTGGTGGTAAAGGAGGTGGTGGAAATATTATTGGTGACATTGTTGGAGCCAAAGCCGCCATCAAAGGTGCCATTATTGGAGCAATCAAAGCTATCAAAGGCGGTATCATTGCCATCAAAGGAAAGATTATCAAGAC
The DNA here is from genome assembly GCA_034699125.1 of Gisinianus flammeolus. Classification (NCBI taxonomy): domain Eukaryota; kingdom Metazoa; phylum Arthropoda; class Collembola; order Symphypleona; family Katiannidae; genus Gisinianus; species Gisinianus flammeolus. The sequence continues at coordinate 16,963 of JAIUND010001235.1, forward strand.
CAAAGGAAATCTGATTGCTGCTAAAGGTGGAATCATTGAAGGGATCGGTAAAGGAATCGCACAAAAGGGTAAAGGTCTCAAAGCTGGACTCGCAAATATCAACTTTAAAGGCAGCTCCGGTGGTAAAGGAGGTTATGGTACGTTCTTTCATTCCATCCTCATTCTCATTCTATTCTATATACATTTTCTTGCATTGCACATTTACCATTCATCAAATCAATATAGGACATCGTATGATATCGAGAGATGCATATATTCGTAAATGTATGTATATTCAAAACGACTCGCCGACGTATATATAAGTCTCTGTCTGTAAAAGGTAAAAAGATTATGTACGGAAGGATTTTCATTTTCATGTATTGTTACCTGATAGTAAGTACATTATTACCATTACGGGTGGTGAGAGTGCACAAACTATTCTTCACCTGTGCAAAAAAAAAACTTCCATACTGTTCCATATGCAACAGTATATACATATTAAAAAGGTGCAAAACTTTTCTAGGATTAATTTTCCAACATATGCTAAAAAAACTAATGTCTAATGGGAAAGATATAATGCCAGTCTTTGTCAAGTCAAGAAGGAAACCAAGCTAATTTATGGCATGCTTAAAAGACTCGAGAGACTTCTCACTTCTCAAACAGATGAGTAATGTGTGATTATATATTATCCATTTTGTATTTGGGGATACTGATGATGATGATGATGATGATGACGAGAGAAGGAAAACGAATGAACGGGAAGGAAACAATGAGAATGACAAGCTATAGAATTTTTTTTTTTAAAACATTACATTACATGACTCTCTCGGGCCTTCATTCTCTCCTTCTCTCATTTATATTCTTCTCTCTTCAAGTCTTCAATTATTCTCAAATGGAGTGAAACCGCAGACACAATAGTTGATCACCAAACTAAAGATAAATGCCGACCAACAAACCACATGTGAGACTACACACACAGTAACAGAAGGTGTATACCAGTATGTTTCTGTACAGAGAAAAGATTATTAGATAAGTTTTTTTTTCATTCAAAACTTTTCCTTTATTGTGTCCGAGTCTGCCTAAACTGAGTTTAGTAAAATCTCGCCAGTTCTTAAGGCTTTTAAAGAGTGCAAAAATCCGTATTATTATTGCTATCAGTATACTCCGTACACTCAGCAGGAAATATGATGCACCACTTGCTCATGACAATAGAACGCAACCAATTTTTATGATGGTATCAAATAGCAAATGCGTATCGTTTGTAAAAATAAAAAAATAAAAAACTTTCACTGTCTGTCTAAGTGTCTACTGAATCCCTCCTTCCGAGCATCTCCTATATCATTATCATCTCGAGGATGAATATGATACCCAAGTCAGAGGAGAGTAGACATGAAATGAAACACAGTTACCTATACATGGAAGTTCTTGCATTTCCTACACGAGATATACAGGGCAGTAGAGAAGTAGAGGAACAGAAATAGAAAACAAATCATCATATTTTATTATCATCTGTTTGCTCTAATGATAAAGTCCCAACAGTTACGTCTACTGTATATTGTATTTGAATTTGATACGGACATAATTTGGAACTTTACACCTATGCCAGTCTGTGTCAGTAGGACTGTAAAGAATTTGAATAGAATTGCAATCAGAATCGAAATAGAAAAGCAACTGCATTTCATGTTTGTTCTACATGATTTCTTGCGAAATATAAATATATATAGTGAATGAGAAGAGAGAGACAAACTCCTTTCGATTTCATTCAAAAAGATGAAGATGACAGAGAGAAAATTTTATCTAGAATCTATATAGACGGAACATCGAGATATTTATTCAAATAATTCATTCAATTCAACATTCAACTTTACCATTCAGAACTTTAGTTTTATTATTTTTGGTTGTATAATGAGGATGGCAAAGGCAAAAAAGAAGGAAGAAGGAGTCTTTGTGTAATTATTTTGTCATCATTTTCTTCTTTGTCAAAATGAATTCTTTTCCTATAGTGAGATATTGTGCAGTGAGAGATGGACATGACATAGATAGTTGTGCTTAGAAATCGTGTGGATACATATTGTGAAGGCATTTTTTATATTTTTTTCCTTGCAGTTTTTATTAGTAAAGTATTAAAGGTATGTGATGATCTCACATACGTCACTATAAATATTATCTGCCATGTGGCACCAACAACAAGAACAAGAACCAACCGAGAGAACTATATATACATGAAATAATCGTGTCCTCTTCAATAACTTTCACCCAACAGTGGCAATGACTGATGTGCTAATATAGTTTCTGTACTCGTACTCCATACACGAGAATTCTCTCGTCCATTGTATTCTATTCTGCAGTATTATATTAGTTAAAGACTCCTCTCAGAATAGTAAAAATAATAATATAGTAATAATGATGATGAGGAGAGGAATCCTTTCGGAAATCGTGGGAACTCTTGTGGGAATTTTGTGGTGAGGACATGAAAAATGTAAACATGAACATCCTCTTGGAAATATCTCACTTTTTCCCACTCGACTTGCAGTGGTGTATTTAATATTTTGCACATGATACAGTCGTTTCTTACATGTGCAGCGACGTATATAGAATTCTTTGCTTAACTGTACTCTACTGTATACTCATGACTATACGACTGCACATCACACATTTTCAAGTCTCTCTCTCTCTCTCTCGTCTTATTATGTTAACTTGTTGTTATTGCTATTTTCAAGTTTTTTTAACTTGGGCAGTTTATTGACTATTGAGGTGAGGCGTAGGAGGAGAACACGTACATACAAGCTAAAAAAAAAGTCTCAGGACTTCGCAAGAGAGTGAGCAAATTTACGTGTACCCATATGCAGTTGCAATTAGTGACTTTTTAAAAGCCGGAACTTACGTATACACAAGAAAGTAAAGTCTACACCGTCATTACAGGAATATATGTGTACACATTTTCTGTTTCTCTCTCGGGTTCATGTCTGAATTCTGAATGAATGGAAACGGACGTGTGCATTTGTTTGTTTTTGTTTGTATATGTCTGTAGAAATTCTCTGTGTCAATAATAATTATTTGTGTGTATGAGGACTTGAGCTTAATCATTGTTTACAATTACAAACAAAAGCGATGGATTAAAAACGGAATACACGAACACACACACATACACACACATGACATATGTGTGAGTCAGATTTAAAAATGTGTGAGAATTGAGAAGGAATTGAGTAAGTTCAGGTTCAATGATACTTATGTAGGTGCAACCATGGATGTTAAATTATCAAGCGGATTTTCGTTTTCGTTTTCATTGTACATAATCCATATATACCATGTGCAAAGACTAATGGCTCGTATTAAGTATTAGTAATAATAATAATACCACTACTTCTACTTCTACTACTGAACTAGTAATGGTAAATCGCTTTTTCCGCCTCCAGTCTTACTCTTACTATTCAATTCATAAAATGTTTGTGTCTTTCAAATATGAAAATGAAAGGGAATTCAGAATTCCCATCCACACATTGTTATTTGGATTCCAAGTAAGTATGAAAAAGGCTATGCTCGCGGCTACAAGATCATTACGTTAACCTACAGTCTAATTGTCAATCGAGAAGAACGCACAATGTCTAGGTACTTTAATTAATAACAAAGTATGTACGAGAAAATCGATTTCATTTGGTTTCCAATCCCATGCAATTCAATGCAACGCAATGGTAGTAATGTATTGCAGCAACCTACATCATTGTTCTTTGGACAATCTTGAGAAATGTATGGTTTGGATGACATTTGCAATTTCATTTTCATTTTTGTTTCTCATTGTTTCCTTGAAAGTTCAAAAAAACACCTCATGTGTGTTGTGATTAGAGTTACGTAGCATAAAACGTTTTCATAATTTAATTCTGATTATTATATTATTACTGTTGTTCATCCCTTTATAATTAGTATACAGCTTGCGTCAATGAACTCTTTAGGTGATTGCACACACTACACTTTTCTTTCTATAGAATTAATAATTTTCTCTCTTGTTTTGTGAACATGTAATTTCGTTAATCATGAGACATGAGGAGAGAAATGAAGTGAAATGTAATGATCATAATGATAGATAATTGATGATGAACTCATATCAAAATCGAAATATATGTATGTGTGTGTATATAGACAAAGGTAAAGCCATCATTGAGTTGGCCGTCTCGCTCATTCCGACGATATTAGGGCAGTCATTGGAGTTGGGTGCGAAGGCTGTAGAGATTGTTATCGGCCTAATTACATCGATCGCTGGTAAATTTGTCATGCCAACTGGGGACATTACTGAAGTTCATATGGAACCGGAAGAAGAAACGTTTTTCGGGATGATGATGAATGCGGTGGGGAATGCTTTGGGGTATGGGTATGGGAATTCGGGGAATAAAAATATTGATCAAATCGATCTCACACAAGATCCCATCCCAAATGATGATCAATTTGCAAATTACTTCCCCAGTTTGAGCTCCAAACAACAAGCCATGAATGTTCTCAATCTGATGAATGGAAACTCAAATAACAACAATAATAATAATAATAATAATCCGACTCCAAATAATAACAATAACAATAATATTCAAAATATGGATTTAAACATGATTCGAATGCAATTATTGCAACAGATGCTCAATCAAAATCAAAATGGCGGTCAAACGAATAATAATAATAATAATAACAACCTTCTAAACACTTTCCTTGTGACTCCCATGCCGAATGCCGTCAACTTTTTCAATACCAATCAGAATAATCCAATTCAAACGACAACAACGAGTGCTCCGCCATCCGGGTTTATGGGATTCATATCAAACATGCTGAATTTCACTGGTATCACGAGTGACGGCGACAATAATAACAATAAAAATAATAATGGTCAATCTCCAAATCCGATTCCTTTTAGACAGCTTCAGAATGGAGGTCCGAACGTTGTGCTACAACCACTAAAAAACGCACCGAATTTAAAACAACAGCAAAATCAGGTGCCCAAAGTTTTCCAGCAAAATCAGGGGCCCAACGTTTTCCAGCAAAATCAGGTGCCCAAAGTTTTCCAGCAAAATCAAATACCCAAAGTTCTCCAGCAAACTACTGGCGGTTACGGAAACAGCAACAATAATAATAATAATAATAACGGAGGCGGTCAGGTGTCTACAAACTACGGAGTTCCACCCTCGACAAAATATGGAGTACCACCCTATAATAACAACAATAATAATAATAATAAAGACCCAAATCAAAACGGATTCCAGTTTTATTTCCCCCAGCCAGGAGACGGCAATGCCAATAATAATAACAACAATGTTGCTAACAATCCGTTTTATTTTCCCCAGCCAGGAGACGGGAATGCTAATACAAATAATAATGCGAACAACAATGTTGCTAACAATCAGTTTTATTTTCCCCAGCCAGGAGACGGGAATGCTAATACAAATAATAATGCGAACAACAATGTTGCTAACAATCAGTTTTATTTTCCCCAGCCAGGAGACGGGAATAATAATGTAAACAACAATCCGTTTTATTTCCCTCAAACAGGAGACGGGAATGGTAGTAATAATAATATTAACAATCAAGTGAGTAACAATCCATTTTACTTCCCCCAGACTGGAGATGGGAATGCTAATGTTGCTAACAATCCGTTTTATTTCCCTCAGATAGGGGTCGACAGTAGTGGTAATGCAATCAATAATCCAAACGGCTATCAGTTCTACTTTCCCTTGGCTCAACAAAAAAACGGTGTCTCACTGTTCTTCCCAGTTCCAGGAAGTGATCCAAAAAATCCAAATAATTATGTGCCCTTTATAAGTAATAGTAAAGGACTTCCTCTCACCATCAATGGACAATTCATTCCCGGCTTGAATACTGGTAACACTAATAATAATAACAGTAATAATCGAATACCATCAGTTGCTCAGCAACTCCAGCAAAATGTGTTGAATTTGAAAGGACAAGTGGCTACGACGAGTAGCAATACGAATCTAAATGCGAATGGAAATGCAGTCACTAATACTAATCCTTTCCAAAATATCCCTCAAAATTTCATTCCTTTCCCAGAAGCTCTAACTTCTGCTCGTCCTGAACCCGATGGTAAATTTTATCTACCTGTCCAAGACATTGTGAGTTCCTTTATCCCTTTCCCAAGTAAAGAATGGAATGCATTAGACTACATCAATCCAAATGAAAATCTCAGTGATAGCAGTAATAAAAATAAAGGCAATCCTGGCCCAGCTACTCAAATTCTCAAGACTCAAAATAATAATAATAATAATAACAATAATTCAAATAGTTTGCCTAATCCTAATCAGAATTCTCAAGACACGTCTGGAAAATCTTCTTCAAATAATGATAAATCCAATGGGAATGGCACAACCAGTGGGAAATTTGAGGATCCATCTTTAAACTTCCTCGCACTTCCTCAAGAGTATTTCAAAAATGATTGGAAAAAATATGAAAATATCTCGTTTACCACCGAAGAACCACCTAATTCCGCGTCCACTATTTTCAGTAATGAAATCGACAATGTCAGTAGGACAACAACAGCAATAGCAACAACTGAATCCAATAATAATAATAATAATAATAACAATAATAATGATATCAATGACATTGTTAGTACAACAATGAGTACATTGCCCCTGATGATAGAAATGGGGGGAATGGCGGAAGTGGCTGCTGCGAGTAGTCAAAGTCAAACAGAGAGTAGTGAATCTGCTGGAAACTCGTCAGAGTTGGGATTGGGATTGTCTCCAGAGAGAATATTATACTCGAGTGAAGAAGATCCGTCCGGATTCGGAACTCGATTTAGTCATAGACGACGACAGAAAGGAGGGAAATTGACGAAAGTGATTAAACGGAAGCGAATTCACAAACGAATGACGCTGGAAGGTAAATTGTCGTCTACAGCCCTCACATTTGCATTCCCTGTTTGTAAACAGTGGTAATGTAAACAAAAACCCAATTTTCACACTTGACATCATCACCGATGCTGAATCACTTCAACAGCAACCACAGCCACAACAACAACAACATCAACCAGCGACGATTTGAATTTGAATCGTGAGCATTTCATCGTACAAAGAATACTTCAACTCCAACATTCACAACAATCTCAATTTAAAATGAAAGCCGGTCAATTCGGTATAACACACACACACTTGCAGAAAAAAGAGCTTTGTCAACCTTGCACTTGGTATTTTGTAGATTCCCATTCGTATTCATACTTCAAATACTTGACTAAATGCCTCTCCACTTAGCATTTACATAGAATTGACATAAATGGAAAGAATGTTTTTGCACGTTTCCCATCTGAATTTGAAATCTCAATGGAACATTTCATTTTGAGATTCCGTGATCTACAAAAGGGAGAAAAAGTACTACATGAAAGCCATAGTCATATGGTGAATATATAGCTACTTTTTACCTTTATTTTCTTTATGAATAAGCAAATTATTACTCGTTCACTCATTCTCACTTTAGCTTTGAGCCCATTTAAATTATGATGAGCACTTTACTCTTTCAAAGTCGCACACACTCACAGACGGAATCATAACTAAATCCGTGCGTGTGCAAACTGTATATAGTCAAAAGTGCACAGTGAGAGAGAAAGAGACTCTACTGTGTGGATGACAATTATCTTTGTGTCACTACACTATACTTCCTTGCAACTCACTCACACTCACTCACTCACTCGCATCATCTGACAATAACAAGTGCCTGAGATGTTGTTTAGTTTTGAACTTCACTCATCATTTCTCTTTGAGTGTGTTCATTCACATCCGCTTCTCTCTCTCTCTCTCTCTCTCTCTCTCTCTCTCTCTCTTGGGATGAGAAAGAATTTCCAATCTGACGAAGAGATGAGATGATGAGAAGACTTTTACAACTTTATTCTCATCTCTTGTCATTTATCATGAGGGAGTATGAAGTCGGACATTGGATTTTTTTCCCTTGAAAAAATAAATACCAAATGTACACACACTCACATCAGATGAAATGAACAAATTGTTCTGAATTCCTCATCCCAGTTTTTGTGACTATAAAAACTCGTGTAAATGAGTGATGAGGATAATTATTATTATTGTCATTGCGAGTGAATGGCAAGAATGCAAAGAGCACGTGAAAGAATACAATATTACAATTCTTTCGTTCACACGGCCAAAACATATACAATTCAAGACTTTGTGAAAGTCTAATATAGGTATAGTTAGTAATTACTCAGATATGATGTGCCCAAAAGAGTTTAATATCCTGACACGGATTTTCCTTCCTGACATGAATTAATAAAAATGTTTTTCTCGTTCTCGCTATCGTTTAGGCGGCGGTGGAAGCGGATGGTCCAGCGGCGGTGGTGGTGGTGGAAAGGGACAAAGCAGCGGAGGATGGGGAAGTTCTGGAGGTTCCAGCGGAGGATATGGTGGCAGCTCATCAGGTGGATGGTCTAGCTCCGGAAGCTCAGGTGGAAGTTCAGGCGGTCTTTTCGGTGGATCTGGAAAAGGATTTGGTGGATTTGGAGGTGGATCAAGTGGTGGACTTTTTGGAGGTGGAAAGGGAAGCAGTGGAAGTAGCGGGGGTGGTCATGGAGGTGGACATGGAAGCAGTGGAAGCAGTTCATCTGGCAGTTATGGTGGCGGGAATCCTTCATCTGGCTACATTGTCATTCAATCTGTAGGAAATTCCGGATTCTCTAGCCCATCAAGCTCTTACTCAAATCCTTCATCATCTTATGCTAAACCATCTTCATCATACGGTGCACCCACAGCTCCAGCTCCTTCATACGGACCACCAAAACCCAGCTATGGCCCACCTCAACCAAGTTACGGTCCTCCACCAAAACCAAGCTACGGTAATAAAACAATATTCAACTAATTTAAATGTGGAGAGACGCAGAGAGAGAGAGAGTTGTTCTTAAATTAAGAATTCTAATACAATGATTTCACTCCACTCATATTTCAGGGCCACCACCATCAGCACCTTCCAGCTCATATGGACCACCATCGAGTTCTTATGGTGCTCCAGCTCAAGCTCCTTCCTCATCTTATGGCTCACCGAGTGCACCCTCCCCATCCTCATCATATGGCTCACCAAGTGCCTCTCCATCCTCCTCATATGGTCTCCCAAGTGCACCGTCCGTCCCATCTAGCTCATATGGATCTCCAGATGGTTCATCCTCATCATTCGGATCGACTGGGAAGGGAATCTCCTCTTCATACTCTGCACCGAGTAGTTCAGGTGGGCCCTCCGGCTATGATCAAAATGATCAATTTTCCTCCAGCTATAATTCTGCTGCTGCTCAAAACAATCATAATGAGGCTGAAACGGCTGCACAATACCAGCCACAGTCACTGCCTAATTTGCCATCGCATTCACATTCACAAATCATATCGCTGACCGATAATGATCATGATAATAATAATTATGCACCACCGCCAAGCAATTCCTACAATTCTCCTGAACCTTTACCCCTTGCACAACCCCTGATAAGCTCACAAAACAGCTATTCAATTCCTCAACCACAAATACAATATGAACAACAACAAATACAAATACAACCACAAATACAATACGAACAACCTCAACAAGAACAACAAGTACAGCATGTCGATCAACAGCCCATAACTCTGGAGCAGGATCACAATGAGCCTGAGCATCAGCATGAGCATCAGAATCAGAATGAGGGTACTAGTAGTAGCCTTAGTAGTAGTCAGGAGGACTCTTTATTGAGTACACTTAGTTTCCCCATGTCTCATAATGACCCCATGACCAGTACATTCCTTTTCCTTGCATCTCCCGAATCCCTCCAAAATCAACATAGTAGTAGTCATAGTCAGAGCCCTTCACCACTCTCCCAAACACTCCCTTTAGTTTTACCAGGCCAACCAGAAATAGCACCATTTATGTTTAATTTATTAGGTTCATTGGACAATACACAACAACAACAACAATATGGAGCTCCAAGTGCTCCATCTGGACAGGACATTTACTCTGCTCCTCAGCAGCAACAACAACAACAGGTATCCAATTCATATGGAGCACCCGAACAACAATTACAACAACAACAACAATACTCTGCTCCTAATCCCTCAGCTCCTAGTTCCTTTGATGCTCCCACACCTTCTGTAGAGCTCTCCTCTAGTTACACTGGGCCTGATACAAATACTTACTCAGCCCCAGCTCAAACACAATTCCAATTCGTTCCTGTCAATCTGAACAACAACAATCTGGGTGGATATAGTCAAAACCAGAGTCCTAGTCAAGGTACAAATACAGACAATCACAGTTACAATAACCATCATCAAAATACAAATTACAATAACAATAATTACGATTTCTCTAGCTCTAGTAACGACAATAATAATAATAATAATCATAATCATAAGCATAATCATGATCATGATCATAATAATGATAATGATAATGTACTTAACCGACCAGACTCATCTAGTCACTACTCTATTAATAACAATCACATTACAGAGAACCATTCCAATCAACCCATTGCCAATCAACCTCACACTAACAACCAACATCACCTTACTAACCCGCTACCTGCTACTCAGCCACCCACTAACACTCACCATAATAATCATCATCCTTCACCCACCTATAGCTCTAGTCAAAATAACAATAACAATAATCAATTTACTGGTTATAGTAATAATTATAATAATAATAATAATAATAATAATGATAAAAATACGTACCAACCTGCCTTTGCTGCATCCGCACCCGCTAATAACTACAAGAATATAAACGAGAATATCAATCTGAATAATGCACCACAATCACAATCACTGCCGTATGGAAATTCAGTGAGTTCAGGTGGTGGTGGTGGTTTTGGGTCTGGAAGTTCTTCTTCACAAGGGACTGGAAGTGACCGACCTTCTGTCAGTTATGGGACATCCGATGGCCAGGTCGGACAGTCTGATAGCTTCACCGTCTACGAAACACTTCTTGGACGAGGACGTGAACAAAAAGCTCAGGCTCAATCACAACAACTTCCACAAGTACCGTCAGTACAGGCGACCGGACCTCAAACTCCACAGACTGGATCATACGGTCCTCCTTCTGCACCTTCCTCTCCCTCTCCTTCCTCCGACTATTCTATACAATTCCAACCCGCTCAGCTCACCCATGCTCAGTCTTTTGAACAAGCCCCATCCATACAACCACAAGGTGGTTACAATATTGATACTAATCAAATCGATCAATCCCAACAACAACAACAACCCCAACAATTTTATCAACAACCCCAACAATCATACCAACAACCCCAACAACAACAATCATACCAACAACCCCAACAACAACAATCATACCAACAACCCCAACAACAACAATCATACCAACAACCTCAACAACAACAGCAATCATACCAACAGCCTCAACAATCTTATGGACAACCAGATCAACAACAACAACAGCAACAACAACCTCAACCCACTGGAAATTATGTACTCCCAATTTCCTCTCCAGATGCCAATGCCAATATCATGATTCAAAGTGTGCCAAATACTCATTATTCTTTGATCATCCAACAACCCGATGGAACCACCTATGAACAAGATCAATCCTTTGCTCAACAATCCTCTTCTTCTTCCTCCTCATCATTTGGTGGAACTGGTGGTTCATCTCAGGGACAGGATCAATCCCAAAATAATAATGGTTATCAAAGTCCAAGCCAAAGTCCGAGTCAAGGATATAGTCAACAACAGCAACAACAAGATGTTCAATCCACATATTCCGCCCCCACTGGCAACAGTATCCAGGAACAACCCTCCCCAACTGGTAGTGCCGGTGGTTACCAACAACAAGAACAAGAACAACCTCAAAGTGGACTCCCAACGTTCCCCGGTGGTTGTTGTTCAAGTTTACCCACGGTAGCTCAACCCGTCCCTAATTTCCAATCTTCACCATCCGTTCCTACTGGTCCAAGTGCCGGCAGTAGTAGTAGTTCCGGCTCTGGTGACAATAGTAATTCCCCACAGACTGAGTATGGTGGCCCGAGTGCCCCCACCACAGCAACTTCCTTTTCTCAATCCTCTACTTTCTCTCAGTCCCAACCTCAAACCCCTGGACAAAGTTACGGACAGCCACAAGCTACAACAGGCAAGTATCAGTTGTTCCAACATTCCAATACCAAGAATTATTATGCTAGAGACAGTCATAATAATTCCGTTCCTTCATCCTCCTCTTCCTCCTCCTCCTCCTCATCATCATCTCCTCTTTCTATCTCTCCTTCTACAGTCACTGCTACTACTTTAACTACGAGCAGTAGTACAAACAATGTCCAAAAATCCCCATCTCCTTTCCCTTCATCCATCCCACATAATGCCCTGTCCAGTCAAAGTCTTCATCTCCCCGTTTCTAGTGAAGGCCCCGTCAATATTACTTTCCCTATGAAAGTCATTTCATATAATTCCACTCATGACTTCATCACTGTGGATATTAATTCCCTCTCTCCAGAATTTCTCAAACAGGCGAAACCTCTTCCAATGTCTGCTCTAGACTTGAATTCATATCATGCCACTAGAATTAGCACTACGAAACAACCCAGCAATTTAGCTCGTTCTCGTTTTAGCACGACAACAACAACCACAACGACCACTAGGAAACCAAATAGTATTAGTAATAATAATAATAGTCAGAATAATTATAGACATCAGCATGGTATTGTTAATAATATTTCACAAGCTCCCAGAAGAACTCCCCGTCCTCGAAGTCAAACTCAAAATGTTCCCAGTCGTCACCCAAATCACAACTATGAGAATGAGAAAGTCAACAACTATTACTATGACAGAGAACGAACTCCCGAGTATTATCGTAAAAATAATTTGAGGAAAAGTACCACCACCTCCGCTCCAGCACGGTATGGAATCCCAGAAGTAACATCCACTACTACAACCACCGCTGAGAGTCAATCTCATTTCTATATGGCTAATCAAAATAATCATAATCATGCCAATTCGTATGGAACTCAAGCCAATCTCTACGATTCCTTCCCAGATATTAAAACGGAGATTGAAAATAATCCGGAAAGTACAGTCACACCCATTACGAGAGCCCCCAGAACCAAAAGTAACGAGAATCAGAATAGGAACCGAGTCAATTTGAATAGCAATACTTATAGCAGTAATAATAATAATAATAATAATAATTTGAATATTGAGAATACGGAGGATTTTGATGATCAATTTGAAACGACGACTTATTCCCCCGTTAGTTTTAAGAATCTGGATTTACCCGCATGGCTTCAAACCAAGAGTAAAATTATCAATCCGAAAGCGCAAAAAAATATGCATCAAGCATGGGGGAATTTCCCAGCACTTGAACATCTGTATTTGACCACTTCCGCTCCAGACATTGATGATACGACGGAGCCTTATGATACTGCAGAGCTCGATCGTGATGATAGTGAGGATGATGACGAATTATTAACTCTCCCAACAACAACATTGCCAACCGTGTCCTCAACAATGTCCTTCCAGGATTATCTCACACTCCCACCCAAACCCAAACAAAAAATGATCCCAACTCCATTCACATCTACAACAACGATTAATCCCATTCTCAATCAAATTGTGAGATTCCCCAAGAACTACAACAACAATAACAACAAGAAAACGAATCCCAATCTTACTCAAAGCACGAGTACCAGTACTAGTAGTAATGTCAGTTATAGAAAATCCAAATCTTTTAGTGCGGATTCGGATAATAATAATGATAATAATGATAGTCAAGCTAGTGGGTCGACTAGTACTAGAATCGTGTCATCAAAGTCAGTGGTGAGGGCTCCAACGCAAAGAATGCATGTAAGGAGACGAAATCCAAGTAATAGTAACAGGAACAGTAACGACTCTGTGGTTCTTATTAGTCCAGAATACAGTTTCCAAAGTCATTATGGCAGTTCTAGCAATAATAATAATAATAATAATAGGACATTGTCATAGTTCACCTGAGAAATTCTTCCTTGTGTTGTCATTAATATAATTACACACTCCCCTTTTTGTTATATATACATTGTTCCATAATACCATAAAACCTGTAGTAGTAGTCACAAACAAAACAACCCCTTGTCTCACCTAACATGTACAAGTACAACCCAAACCAAAGAATACAAAAAAAATATGATCATAATGAGCTATAAAAGATGAATCGGGCTGATTATGTACACACACCAAAAAAATATTACACGAGCTTTTTGTTTTGTAATATTATACAATATACAACTGTTGAACGACTGTTTACAAATAGTGTGTAACAAGAACAATTAAGTACTGAAACAAAAGTGACTTGACAAAAAAATAAGCGACTGGCTTTATTTTTAGGGAAAATACAAAAACTGAAAAATACTGTGTGCTTTACAAATATACAAATACGAAACGGAAAATACAGAATTGAACGAACTTATAAACGGAAAAACATTTCAAGTTTGCATGTGGCATATTTGGGGATCTCATTGTTTTTGTTTAATTATTATATATACCTATAATACAAATGCTACTCTGTTCTGTTGAAGTAAAAATGTACTTCGCTGCTCCTGCTTTCCGTATTTGTCTTGTTTTTTTAGAATTTAAAATATATATACATTTAATTGTTTTGTGAGTGTGGTGGAAATATATACCTATTTAAATATATCTATATATATATATTCGTGATTGTTTTGTTTTGCTTCATCGTCTTCGTTTTCGTCTCATAATGTGTTGTGCTGTGTGGAAAAAAACTTTGCTGTTTGTTTTTTGTCTCGTTATTTTGTTTGTTTTTAAATAGTTTGTACTTTCGCTATATATTTGAATATTTCTCAATTGTGTTCTTGTTTTAACTAACCTCAAGTGAAATATATGGAGAAAAAAATAGTAACTGTCACTTTACTAACCTAAAAAAAACTATATAAACTTTTTAGGCGGCTCGATCTTGTCCTTTTTAATGGAGAATAGACCATTAAGAACGATCATCAGTCTGTTGTTACGTAGTATGAGACCTGGGAATCTGGGTAGTTACCTAGAAAATCGTCTATCTGATACTAATTTTCAAATTAACGCTTCTCCTTCTTCTTCTTCTTCTTCTTCTACCTCTACTTCTTCCGAAGTTGACACTGATGAGGACGCTGCGAATACAAATTCCAGTACTGAAATTGAAACTGAACCACTGAGCACCACAAGCACTTTAGTACTACACTTATCAACCCCTTCACCGCTACCTCGTACAATTCGTATTAAACGAAAAACTGTGCTTCAAAAACTAACACAAATCTCAACCGCACCAACTAACACTTTCTAATCACTATCAGTATTGCAACTACTAACAACTACACTACTTTTTTTAGCACAGTAGAAGAAAAAAGACTTTGAAACAGCGATGATCTTTATCTTTGTTTTTTAAAAATGTATTATGTATAAGTATGTATTGATTTTGTTATTTGTGATTCGCTGCTCTCAATGTCTTAGATTTGCTTCCTACTGGAGGTAAGACAACTCATACTAATATATTTACTACAAGTAGAACTAGATTTATTTATTATATATATGCATGTTGACCAAAAAAAACATTAACAACTTCTCCAGAGCTCAAGTTGGTCCGATATATTAAACATTTTTTATTTATTTTTTTATTCATTCATTTTATATATATACACAACCAGCTTTCCACTTTGCCCAAATCATCTAACATTGAAATTGTAGTATGATCATCACTAACAAAATTTGTGCTTGTTTTGATTCTCTCGGATATATGGAGAGAGTCGAGAGAGAGAGAATGGAAATGAATGGTTGATTGTCGTGAGAAAATGTTTGTGTGTGATGTGATGATAATATGAGTGTTCGTTTTTCGTTTTTGAAATGTACGTAAAAATAATGATTGTTTTAGAATTTAGAATTTTAATCAGTGTTTTCTTACTAGTATCATTTTTCAGTGATTTTTCCTTATTATTTAGTTGTTGACAATTAGATTTTTGATTTGTATTCGTATTCGTATTTTTTTGTCTTCATATTATTGAGAGCTTTTTTTTCATTGTAAACGTAAAAATTAGATTTTTCTTTCTTTTGTATTTATCCTCTCGTAATTTTGCATGTGTATGAATGATCAAGTATGCCATGCCAAACGGATAAAAAAAAGCCAGTGCAGTGTGTCAAATGTCAAAATGTCAAAACTGACAATGATTTTCCCAGAAAAAAAGAACATGACGTCTTCTTCTGTTTGATCTCTTTTAATCTCAAATCTCTCTCAAGTGTTGCGTTGTATTTCAAAAATGAAAGCGAACTTGTTAATATAGAAAGCAAAAAGATGCTGTGTGTGTATACTTTCCTTGTATAAATACTGTCTATACATCTAATGTGATGATGATTATCACATGAAGCATAAATGTGTTTATATATATGTAGCATGTTCAAGTCAATTATCTAATGTATTTATGTTTTGTCTCGGAATATTTCAGGATACTCGTCGTAAAACCAGAAGATAAAGACACTATAGTATTATCATCTCTATCAGTTTCTATATCAAGGACTTCAGAATTTCGTAAAATAAAATTTTTGCAGCAGCCCACCAAAAAAAAAAACAACAATATTGGACAATCAAATTGGACACAGATGACAAAAAAGAAGAAAGGAGAAGATGAAGAAAATTAAATCAAAACCAAAAAAAAAAAAATGTTATCCCAGAAGAAAATTGAAGCTTTATTAACTAATTGTTATAGTGTACTCTTTCAAAGTATACTCATCAATATCGTAGAACTACAATTGTATCATCTTCCCCCCAAAAAACTTGACACAAATATGGTAATGGAATGTACCATTACACATATTTGTATGTCAATTTATATATTTTGTATACTACTATACTATTAGAACATTATTATTTTGTATACCCCTAGTATTATTAATTATTAATCACAATCTGCTCAGCAACATCATAGCGACGAGTTCTGCAAAAAAAAAAGTATAGGAGAAAAAAGTAAAGTATAATTAAGAGAGAAATAAGTGAGTGGAGAAAGAGATCCCGTTCGTGCCGTATACTAATGTTATAATCTTTTTTTTACATTTTATATAGAAGACAAGACAGAGTACGTAAGGAGAAAATATAATGTTTTTATTTTAACTATGTTTATTATTAGGATTTATGATTTGCAAGCAGTAGAAACAAAAAAAAAACAATCTATAGTTTTGATGCAGAAAGCGAATCACAGTTTCCATTATCATATTATCTAGTGTTGATTATTTTAAATGTATGTATGCTTGTGTCGTCGTCGAGTTTTTTTTTTTTTTCGAGAGTTGACTGTTGACAGTTGAAAGAGTTAAAATGGCTTATGAGTGTTTAGTAATATTATGTAGGTATACGTTTATTATTTTGCTAGTATATCTATAGGAATTTTTTTTACCTATAAACAAGAGAGAATATGTATGCATTTTTTTGGCTAGAAATTTTTACGATTTACATGAACAATTGGAAGCAAAAGAAGAAGAAGACACGTTTATTTTCTACTTACTATTATAAGGTATAAGGATATAATTTCATGCAAATATTGTGTATCATTTACTTTTCCCTTACTCCAAAAAAACATGCCTAACAATTGCTCACAATAATGCGACAATATATTTTATGTATACCTAAGTAAGTATATTGATTTTTTTTTCCCAAATTTGTTTTAAAAAAACTGTCACAGTAAAAAAGTTTTTTGTTTTTGTATTTTTTATAGTTTTTCCTCCTTGCTGAATGCCACTATTCCTCTGTATATATTTTCTTCATCTGTTGAAGCTTTTGATGAGTTTTATCTCTAGTTTTTTTACACATTTACTTACATATAACTATACATATATAAGTATATTTTTTTATATTTTTGTACACAAACCAGATTTTTATATTATTATAAAAAAAATCATCATGTCTTCAAAAAATATACTTCATTACAATATGAAACTGTCGTCTCATTATCACTTGAAATAACAATGCAATATTATATTTTCGTAAAACATGAAAAATATCTACTTCACACAAAAATCTATAGTAATATCGTATCGTATCCTTTTTGGGTTCATTTAAGATTTCCACCTGCACACGAGTTGAGATTGTGTGATTGTAAATTTGACAAACACAATTATTTTTGTACATCGTTAGTTAATTTAGCAATTTCATACTTACATACATATATAATTATATTATTCTGAAATATTTAAAGAATCTAAAATCAGATCTGTATATATATATACCTATATTATGTAGACAGTAAATGAATGTACATAGCATTTCAAAATTAGATGTATTACGATTGTAGTTTTTTGCCAGGAATGTCTTGAAGTTTAGTTTGAACAAAACTAAATTTAAAGGAGCATTATACATGCTGTAGTAGATCAATTGACCTCTTGCTTACTTAAGAATCAATTGAGTGGGAATCAATTTACAGAGTCAAAAAGTCTTTGGAGATTTTAAACGCCTATATATGCAAAGGAAAATGATTACGATTGTGTGTATTTTTTGTAGGTATATGTATTACTGAAAATACTGAAACTTCTCTCGCATTCTCTGATGTTTACTGATTTTATTATATGAATCTATATTTTATACTCAAAAACAATATTTACATTGAACTTCTAATACTTGTATTAACAGAAACAAAAATGAAGAAATAACTATAGACATATAAGATTTAAATTGTATTTTGTACTGTTGTGACAGTGAGGCTATATTTTGTTTCCGAAATGTCAACGAATCTTCGCTTCGTTTTACAATGTGTTGTAAAAAGGAAAAATTCATTCAATTGAATAAATGAATGTATAAATATTTTTTTAAAAAGGAAAACAAATTGACTAAACACGAGAGACTTGACCATCATTATTCTTATATGTAAGAATAATAATATTTACTACAGTGCATTCATGATTTTATAATGCCTGATTTCCGCAGTATTTCAACTTTTCGCATTTACTCTCCTTTTAATTCTAAATATTTATTCTAAAATGACTCCATAAAATCAATAATAATAATAATAATTATTATTATTAGGAGCTCGAGCAATAGAAAAAAATTGACTATGCTTTTCTCAGCTCGTATCGTTTAAATTACACGACATTTTGTCGACGAACGCATTTCTTGTGTTCAGTTCAGAAAAGTTCTGCTCCGCGTATCATCATCCTGCATCTCCCAAAAAATAAGTTTCATTATAATTATTGGATTGTTAAACTCTTTCCCAGTTAAAGAAGTTCTTTTGAAATCTTTAATTATGTCGGATCCTCTGCAAGTAAGTTTTCAACATTTTTTAAATATTTTAATTTAAAAATTGTAACCATCTAAATTTTTTTTTTCTCCTCCAATTTCCATTCCAAATTTTTATATAATTACTATCAATTGTCGAATACTGCAGCACACAATAATGTCAGCATGGAATTTAATATTCGATTCGAAGTATTAGTGGTAGTATGACGTAATACAATATGTACGTACAATTAAATCAAGATATTGTGTCGATGATTAACTTGAGTGTCAGTGAACAAGCAACTTATTGTTAGTACATCGTAAGAAATAGGAAATTAAAGTTGTCACCATTTTTTTTTTCACAGAACATGAATATGGTTCAAGAATTGGAAAGAACAATGGACTTTGCCATGGCCAATGGACAGCTCGTGACGAATCCCCTCAATACTAACGACCAATTGAATATACTACTGAGCCGACAAGGTGTGCAGTTTCAACAACACCAGGAGCAAAGTCGAATGCTAAAAACAATCCATGAAAATCAAATCTATAACCACTTCCACGTGAGTGGAAAACTTGATCAGCTCCTAGAGGGTCAAGATAAAATGATGAATCTTCTTCTGAGTGGTCCGAGTGGTTCTCCACGACAAGTTCCTAGTCTGGCCGAATCCGAGTAAGTCTATGAATATTTTAAACTAACATATAAGCTTATTATTATTACTAAGCACTTAAATAACTAGAAAAGAAGGATCATTGGAGTTTTATTACATATTTTTTTATATGTAAAAATGACTAAAATAACTAAAAATAATTTTGTATGTGCAGACCGGGTAAAGGAGCTCCACGCATGACCTCATCTCCCTCTGGATCAAGTCCAACAGCTCAATCTGATCCGGCTACGGAGTCTACCACAAAATACGAGGTATTGACGGACTGCTGTGCTACTCTGGTTTCCGGTCCAGTGAAGATTCATGTTGGTCGAATTAGATGTGAGTCAACAATTCATATTGATCCCACCGATTTTATTGCAGTCTACTGTTTGTACATATGTACTACTATTTTGAAAACAGTATTTTTCTTGTGTTCAAAAACTATAAAGTGCTCATTTGTTTTTTTCCAAATTTTTAGCTGGCGATGAGTATTTTTGCCCACTGTGTGACAAGAGATGCCAGAAACAATACTACTTAAAACATATTACTACTGTTTGCATCCCAAAAAATCCTTGCAAGAATTGTGGAGTCATTCATGAAACCAAATAAAGGAGGTGCGAAGCCAAAGAAGTACTGAAATATAAGAAGTTGTGTCCACTAAAAGGGGCCGTATACGACTTTTCACTTTTTTCCGTATTCCTATGTAGAAAACCATGGGCTATTTTATGGAAAATGTTAGAAATATGTAAAAAAATTGTAAATATTTTTAATTAATTTGCAAACTTTAGTTAAATTCAAACAAAATATATGACGATTTTTGTCTTGTGATTTTTTGAATTTAAAAATCATCAAGAAACGCCGTGGCGCCAAAGAGGCCAAAAGGAAAACTCAAATATCTCTTAATCTAGAAAGTCGTATACGGCCCCTTTTAGTAAACTCATAGTCATATAATTGTCCTCTTGTATAGAAAAAGATTTAATATTTTGAACTCGTGACTTCTTATTTTTATTTTCAACATTTGAACTAATTATCAAAACCCATGTGCTCATAAATTGTACACAGCTAGATGTTACTTGATAAGATCTTTTGTTTTTTTTAGAAAAATTCATGGTGTCCGCTGTTATGAATTATATTAATGAACTTTTGCAGTAATTTCCATATGTACAATCACATGAATTACTTATTAGTGGAGTAAATAGAAAATTTTATTTACTATTTAGCTTTCAACATTTGTTTGTAAGCAGTTTCATTCGTATGTTTAATTTGTTTCACTCATACAACTAATGGTCAGAAGATTTCCAGAAATCATGACATTCGTGTGGCAACTGGCAACTTTCAAAGGGAAAAAATCGGAAAAAATTTGATTACAATAATATTTAAGATCACTAATTCTAATTCAGTTTAACTAAGTATACAAAATAGGCTTTAACTGTGACACATTTGCATAAAAAATTAGCAATTATTCAAATTCAAAGTTAAATAAAAAAATGCAAAATGCAATCTGCCTTTTCTCATATTCACATCAGAAAATTCAGCTTGTTTCTTTTCTTTTTCGTCAGTCTGCTGCTTCGCTTCGTCCTGTGCATTTGGAAATTTCACATTCAGAATTTCTCTGTCATCGGATTAGTTCCAAACTCTAAAAGTTTATAATATAAAAGTATTACTCTTCTTGTTCATTCAATTGTTAATGTGGGATCACTAGCGCTCGAGTAAGTTTTCAATATTTTACATTTAATTTTACTCATTACTGTAATAATTTGGTAGAATTTCGTGTAAAATTCAGGACATTTTCTGAAATTAGAGTATAAAACACAGAGTTTCTTTGATGGAAAGACTTATTTTGTATAATATATTTACTTGGTCAATATTTCACACAAACTGTATCAATTTTGGGATATTAACCAGTTCTATCATGGTCTATTTCTTTCATTTATTTATTTTCTCCGCCGGTTGTCTTTGTCTATTGTATAGACTCTATACCTTTAAAAATGAAAAAAAGAAACCAATGTTTCAACAGACGCCTTCAAAAGAATATTTTCAACTAAGGTCATTAAAACAGCATGCAAATGTATTGAGGCCCTTTCTCAAAGTCAGTACTTTTTATTTGAATAAAAATTGTCAAAAAGACTATTCTGTTTTTTTTAAATTGGTGAGAAAGGACAATTAAGTAATATGCATATCATTAGTTTATTTTTCTATAGTCCCCATTGGCAATAATGTTTAAATTGCTATACCCTGTGCAGGTACATTTTCAGTACATTGCATTTGTTAGTCAAAACTTTTGACTAAAAAGTAAAAATCACAATAAGAATCCACATGCATTCTGCATCACAACGTTCTGTCATGTTCTATATTGATATGAAAAAGCCAGTAATTTCGAGTGACCATGCACTGACTAATGATTGTTCTACGATATATTTGTTCAGATACTTACTTAAACATGCGTTCTACTAACTTTTTACATCAACTGAGCCAATCAGATCAATTGATGCAGACTATGCAACTTCGGACCGAATTGTTCCATGAACGGAATAAAACTCACACAGAGTTGTGCTCAATACACAAAACTATGG
>JAIUND010001236.1:0-39335 GCA_034699125.1 Gisinianus flammeolus
CCGGGCAATTAGGATTGTAATATATAATGTTAAGTCAATTAATACAATATATTTGTAGGTGTATTCAATCAAATATGAAATTTACTCTTATTTCTGTGTGGTGGACTTTGTGCCTAAATGCACTTTTCATGTGAAATAAATCTAAATCAATCAATCAATCAATCAATATGTATGAAGGTACCTGTAGGGCTTTTCTCCAGAATGACTTCTTTGATGTACTTGAAGGGATCTCTTTTCACTAAAGCTAGAATCACATATTGAGCACCTATACGGTTTCACACCTTGATGAGACAAAAGGTGACGTCGTAAATTATTTGATGTTGTGAAGCGTATTGAACATTTTTGACAAACAAAGGGTCGTTCTCCTGAATGCCTTCGCATATGAACTGCAGATTTAAAAGAAAATAAGTAGTGCAATTTTATGTGGTATCCATACATTTATAATAGCTATCACTCTAGTTAAATTACAACCTTTGTGTCTTATCGTTAGTTTGCACTTACCATTTAAATTCGACTTTGTAGAAAAGGAAACTTGACATGTGCTACATTTGAATTGTTTCGTTTTCACAACCGAATGGTCACAGCTAATATGATTTTGAAGAGTGAGATAATCATCAAATTGTTTTTCACAGCTGGTACAACTCCAACGGTTTTTCTCAACTACTTGTACCTTTTTAAAACTATTATTATTTTTTGTAGTCTTAATAATGGATTGAGAAGGTCGGACGCCAGTTGAATTCGAAGAAATTTCCTCATTATTATCTTCTGGATCTGAAAGATCGTCAGAACTCTCTTGACTCTCCCGAGTTTCCTCCATGTCCGACTCACTATTAGTACAAGAACTTCCAGCAATATTCAAGTGATAATCAGTATTATTGTCCGAATTACCTACGTCTTGAGATTTTCCTATATTTTCTTCCAATGAGTTACTGTGCACTACAATCTCAGGAGAATGACTTTCGTTTATTGGTTTAGATTGTTTTGATGATGATGATGGTATCCCTTTGTCATCACTTGTGTGTTTACAATTTTCATTTAGCTTTCTTGCTTTAGAATTGAGCTCTGACTTCGTTTCTTTTAGAAATTTACGTAGTCTGGATTCAATTTCCTTTTCTTTGGTGTTAGTAATATTATTATTTGTTGTAGTCACTCTCTTTTTACTTGATGTTTTAGGAGTGGGATGTTGTAGAATTTTTCTAAGTCTTGACTCAATTTCTTTGGACATTGACTGTGCTTCATTTTGAGAAGTTGCAGTAGGGGTGGAAGAGGATTCTTTGTTGGTATGATCATTATCATCAAGCTTTTTTTCCTGGTCTATTATTACTACCTCCTGAAACAAAAGAAATATATATCGTTTATATATGTACTGTACCTATATTTAAATATTTCTGTTAGTCTATCACATTCTCGATAGATTCTTACTGGATCATTTGAGGTAATCGATTGCGTAGTTTTTAAGCTACTGTTTTGTTCCAGTTCCATCATGTGCGATTCTTTTATATTGCAATTTTTAATGATTATGAACGAGACGTTTTGCATGGCATCAGTCGAGTTATTTATAACTTCTTGTAATTTTTCTGAAATGATATTCCATAATATTGAAGCCTCAGCTCTATCATTAGATTCCATTTTAACAAACATTTGCAGAGCAGACTCGATCTGTATATAGTACATAAAAAAAATTACAATTGTGAATCACAATTTCTTGCATATCAAACAGTCAAGTAAATGAACAACTCTCTTCACAAACCTTTTCTTTGAAGTCCATAACGAATGCCGTTTCATGGTTGACATTCCTTGGACTCTCTAATTCTGTCATTTTTAATTAACTTGATTAGAATTATACTAACAATTTTAATAACAGAAATCCACTTTCCTAAAGTCGGTTTTTAATCTTGTAATAATCAGATGATTATCAAAGTATTTTCGACATCTTCATGGATTCAAGATTTTCGGGACAAACCCGCTCTGACGTTGCTTGATGGTTATTTTTTTTATATTTGCACTTCAGTGATTTTTTAATTGACGAAGCAGATTTCAGAGAAATATGATTTTCAAAATAAAAATGAGATTCTTTTATGAGGAATGTAAAAAAAACGTAAATAATATACATTATTTTCTTTTCATATAATAATCATGTTATATTATTTATTATTCTTTGCAAAAAACTGCTGCAAACAATCAACAAATTTAAAATAAAATCAATAGAGAAAAAAGGTTTATTCTCCAACTTCGAGTTCTCCAGCCTTAATGGCATCAATTAAATCGTGAGGGTTCTTTCCGTCAATTGTACAACCAACAGATTGAGCTGTTCCCAAGATTTCTTTGACTGTTCCTTCAAGTTTCTTTGCCATTGAACGCTCTCGCATTATCTTTGCAATACTTAAAACATCGCCAAAAGTGATGTTACCACTATGTTTAACTGTACAAAAAATGGCATTAGTTACTTGTTCAAATATAACTTTGGTACATACAAAAACTATCACGATTCATGATAGAATTTACATAGTATGTAATATTCATTTCATATCCAATCAACTTACTGTTCTTTTGCTTCTTTCGGTCCCTTGGAGGTTCTTTCAAGGCTTTGATGATTAGTGAAGCAGCAGATGGAACAACGGAGATGGTGGCTTGACGATTTTGAATTGTCAATCGTACTGTACATTTGAGACCTTTCCAGTCCGTAGTAGCTTTAGCAATATCGTCACCGACTTTCTTTGGAGACTGTGTGTGGATAAGAAATAAGTATTTAAAAACCACATTCTTATGCATAAATACGTGCTTATTTAAGATCAATTATTTTATATTGTACATTAACCTACCAAACCGAGAGGTCCGATTTTAGGAGCCAAGGATGAGGTAGCTCCGACTTCACCTCCGACACATCTAAGATGCACTATACAAATTAACAAGAAGGAAATTAATTCATCAAGTCCCAGAAAAATTCTTCGCCATCATCATCCCTCGCATGTGTACAACACATGATGTATACACCTGACGACAGTTAAAACACATACATGCTTTATTTTTTGTCTATTAATGATTATTTACTCAATAAATATAATAATATAATATATAATTAAATAGGAAAAAATATATGTAATAAACCCTTTTTTCAATAATCGTCCTTCATTTCTTTTTTATTTTACCATGCTTTTTTAGCTCGAGTCCAATATCAACCCGCTTGGAATCTCACACTCCATAAGGATAAATGTGAAGCCGGCCAAGACTATTTAGTATATTTTTTTTCTTATGTTTCTAATGAGTTTTGTTTTCCTTTCTTTTTCAAGAAACACTTACCAATCTTAACTTCACTAGGGTCAAACTTTGGGCCCATTTTGTCTATATAAACCGGATGGCAGAGAGGTGGTGGATGAGTCCGAGAATATTAATTGCAATTAATTAGACACGACCACGAAAGATACACCGCGTTGCCCGTCCGAATGAAAAATTCTAATGGCGAATGTGAGCGAGGAAAGGGAATATGTGGGTCGAGAATGGTACTGCAATGTAAACTAAATGAGGGTGCCACATGACTTGACGGAATTGCAGAATTCTGAGAGGGAAGACTTAAAAGTTGTGCCAGAAAAAAAAAATGAATTCTTTTTTTTAACGACGAACAAAAAAAACTAATTGTTACCTAAATGTTAAATTTTTTTGTATCCTCGCATTGATTTATTCAGTATGATATCAGTACTAAGGCTTTTATTATTATTATAAAGTACTAACTGTTTACCGATAATATTGTGATTTACGAAAACTTGAAATTATTATAGCAGCAGTAAAGGTTATAAGTAATATAATTAAAGCAGAACCAGAAGGACCACTCGTCACCACCAGGTAGAGATTATACTGACATGAATGAAATATGAAATACATTTTTACATTAATTTTATTGTTTTCATATACATTGATTTAATTGATATTACATCTATTGATAAGTAAATATTTACGTAATAAATATATAGTTGTACAATGTAAATAAATGGCATATGATTATCTTTCATTTGTGCCATGCAATGCCGTGCGCACGAATTAACTATATAAATAAATACGTTCGTCATTGTGGAAGGTAGAGAATATTATCAAATAATGATGCAATATTTTATTTTTAATTCATGCCTTATTTATTTTGTTTTGTATAGACCACTCTGCTCCTCTATGTGCTGTTGACAAAAGACTTTTGTGTTTGAAAGGAAGAAAGGAAAAAGGAAAATGAAAGGTCAAGGTAATACAAATGACGACGGTATCGTTGGAGGTAAAGACAAGAGTAACAATAATAGTTCTCAAAATATCAGTCTAGACGAACAACAAGGAGTAGCAATAGATGATGATGATGAGGACAGCGAAGAAGAAATGCCAGGTATAAATGCAAGTATGGTGGTGAACTTGTCCGAAAGTGAAAGTCAATTAAACTTTAACAGTTTTAGTTTCAATAGCCGAAGTAATAATCAAAATGAAGACAGTACGATTAATTCATCCGAAGAAGATTCCGAGTCAAGTCCCCTTGCTTCTTCCCGAAGTGCACCGCCCGACTTAAGAGACTATAGTTCATCTTTTTCAACTGGTAATACTGCAGAAAATTCAAATAATCCTAGTAATGTTGTAGTTGTTGATAAAGATGCTCCACCGACTCCTGTCCCCCTCAATACGTCAACTGGAATCTTTTTGAATAATGAAAAACCAACATTTACTTCTACCCCAAAACAAGCTCCATCGTCTTCAACTGAGAAGTTGGAAGTAAATGGTGGTTCACAACAAATACAACAACAAGGGAATTCAGCAACTGCCGTGCCTAGCATTACTAGTAATAATAATCCATCTACTCCAACAACAATTGATTCAGCAAGTCTAAAGAAAAGATCTGTTACTTTTGCAGAAATTGTAAAAGCAGGAAATGGAAATGGTCCCCCACCAGAGAAAAAAGTGAATATCCCCTCAAATGTCATTTCAGATGATGAATTAGATGGCGATGAGAATGAAGATGAAGATTATTCTGAATCCGTGTACTTTTCATTGAGTCAAACTCCAACCGCAGAATCAAATGTGTCCCTAGACCGTCTTCCATCTCCTTTAAGTCATAGTCAAAATGATAATAATGACGGTGATATTCATGATGATGATGATGATGATGATGATAATGATGTTGATAATAGTTCTTTTGACGTGAATAATCAATCTGAATTAGACATGGCATCGGTGTCTGCTCGTCTAAATGGTCAAGATGATTCAATGGCAACGCTTATGAATGTGAGTAGCTGTAATAATACTAGCATTCAGTCAACGGATGTTTCTTCGGTGAGGAGTCTTCTAGCTGACAACTTGAAAGGAGGTGGAGATGGTCCAAATGTTGATGATGAAGCGGCTGATGAAGAAGTCCATAAGATTAATGCCAATTTGTTACTTCCAAACACGGTCACGGAACTCGTGGCAGCCAATGGGGTTAAAGTTTATGTTGTTGGAACTGCGCATTTCTCAGAGCAAAGTCAAAAAGACGTCATGGAGGTATGTACTTAATTTATTTTAACGTGATTTAATGTCATTGAGTTTTTACATCATGTCATGTATGTATTATGTATGTATAACCTAAATTGTTTTTGTACCTTTTTTTTGAAACAGACGATTCAAAAACTACAACCCACTTTAGTGGTCTTGGAATTGTGTCATAGTCGCCGAAATATTCTGACGTTGGATGAAGCAACAATATTACGGGAATCGGCTGACATGAATTTGGGTATGTGGACAATGTGGAGTATACTGGAGTAGTGGAGTCCAAGTTTTTTTTTGTTATGTTATTCTACTAAATAAGAATAATCATTATGAAAATGTGATTTTTTTAAATACTAAGGTAAAGTAAAAGACGCGATTAATCAGAGTGGTGCAGTTCAAGGAACACTTCATTTGCTTCTTTTGTCCATGTCTGCTCAATTGACAAAGAAGCTTGGCATGGCTCCTGGTGGTGAATTCCGTGCTGCTGTAAAAGGTGAAATTATTGTTGAAAACAATTTTTGAAAGTTCGTAGTAGATGTCGTTTTCAGTTGATTATTGTTGAAAACAATTTTTGAAAGTTCATAGTAGATCTCGTTTTCAGTTATCAACCGCAAAGTAGAATTATCGTAATTAGTATAGAATTCTTTTAATTTTCATTATAGAAGCGCGTAATATTCCTGGGTGCCTTTTACTTCTCGGGGACCGACCTTTTAAGGTAGAACTAATAATTATACATGATATTATTATTTTAGATGCATGAGTAAAAAGTTCTAAACATGTGTATAAAAATATTAGCAATGCTTATAATTGTCCTCTGTTTGTCTAATTGAATAGGTGACATTATCCAGAGCTTTAGCTGCTCTGAGCTTGGGTCAAAAGTTTAAACTAGCGTGGCAATTCTTTACTTCAAATGAAGACATCACGTAAGAAGCAAATTATAAAAAATTAAAAATTTGTTACATAAAGATAAATCACTCACGATTTTCTGATCATCCTTTACAGGAAAGATGAGATTGAACGTTGCAAAGAAAAAGATCTTTTAGAACGAATGATGATGGAAATGACTGGTGAATTTCCTGCCATAAGCCGTGTCTTTGTAAACGAAAGGGATACTTATCTAGCGCATTCCCTTTGGCTCGCTGCTACGTCTACATCTCATCCTAATCATGGAGGTCCTATAGTTGGTGTCGTGGGAATGGGACACGTTGCTGGAATTATTCGTAACTGGGGTAATACAACGGAAGAGCAAATAGCTGAACTGATAAGGTGAAAATTTTAAATTTTATACATATTTATGATAGTAATTCCAATGTGTTTGTTTATTCATTTTGAGTACTTATTTCAAATTTAAAATCGAAAAAGTTAAAAAGTTTTAAAACTAATGGATTTGTTTCCCCTCTTTTTTGTTTTTCAATTGCAGTATTCCGGAGCCAACCATGACGTCGATAGTATTTTGGAGCTCTGTCAAATGGTCATGTTACGCCGTCGTTGGGTACGGAATCTGTAGGTTTTCTCAACGTCTGCTCGACTTTCCACCTCGAGGCTTCATTCAGAATACATTGGAGCGCATACCTGAGATCACTTCAAAGTCTATTGCTCATGTTAGTACCATTAGAGGCTGGTAAATCACTCTAGCCTTAATATAAAGTAAGAAATAATAATAGTTATTTATTTATTATTATTATTTAACAAGATGTTATTCAGGCAAAACACAATATCAAAACTGGTTTTACAATAATATTACATGTATTATTATTTATGAGATTTTCATAGTAGTTAGCGTTAGCTCTTCTTGAGTATGACCAATTTCATTTTTTGAGTTTATTTCTTCTTCTCGTTCTATAACTTCTATGACTTCTATAATCATCTTGTGTAGTGTATATAATATAAAATATAATCATTATATTAAAAATATTTTGACTGATCAATTTTCGTATTGTTAGATTTATTATATAGTTTCCACTCAAAGCTTTTGAGTATTGAGTACTTTTTGGTCGTGAAAGCAAAATCTTACATGGAATACTTTAGATATTATCACGAAAACTACTAATTGTAGGTATAATAAGGATTTGGTATACTATAGGTTGAAGGGAAAGACGAGAGAGTTTTCTTTGCAGATCCAATTTCTGCCTTTTTAAGTAATAATAATAATATAGTAATTTACACTATGATCTATCAAAAAAGACTCAAATTGTAAAGAGAGATTGGCAAATATACGCGTATATTGAATTCTAAAGGCATTCCATGTAAGATTTTGCTAACCGTGCATACGAAATCTGCCTTATATGTACCGAGTCGATGCTGTTGATTATAAATGTTTTTCCATAAGTGCTGGTTGCTGAAATATATTTTATTTTCGCATACTGTACATTAATTGGAATCCCCGTTAAAGTTTTAAACGATATTTTCTTAAATATACGTGTAGGGTATAGTATATAGGACGTGTAGTAGATAAAATAATCTTATTACTATCTAGATATAACTATGCGTATTACAACAAAAAACAACAACATATAAATAATGTATCTATCTCGTATTGCTTGTTATTATTATAAAAATGTAAGAAAATCTAGTTTTATAGACATGATATTTATGTAGATAGGTAAATATTATGATTGATTAAATTCAATTGCAATATACATGTATGCGACCAAGTGTGTAGTTTGCATTGATATGTACCTAAATGCATATTTATTATGATTAATTGTAATGATGTTAATTAATGGTTATGATAATGACATGATTCTTGTTGTTGGAACATTCAGAGTAATCTACAGTTGATTATATTATTCGATTAAATATATAGTAATACATGAATGGATAGATAAATAATGCTTGCTCAAAGTCGAAAATGACATTGGCATTATTGCATAATAATGTGAAATATTATACTACATATACATACATATATATGTAAAAAATGAATAGAAAAATAAATACAAATGAATTGTTTAAATCTGAAAACTACTAGAACGTGAGAATTCCATGTCTTTCCAAAGTTATTATCATAATGCATTCGCAATACTTGAAATGAAATCTCTCCGGGCTTTTTTACTTAGTAGTACAAAATTGTACTATTATGCGAGTGTACGTCAGATGAAGAAGTATAGAGGTGAACTGAGCAGTGAAAGTCGGTGAAAGTCGGTGCGGAATGAGGAAAGAACGAGAAACAAAATTTTTTATATGTCATCAAAAATCATAGATTTCTGTCTTAATTTATTTTCGTTATTTATTACTTTATTACGAGGTGAAGTATTTGTCATACTCGTGTTTAAATGATATATATATATAATATATATTATTATATATCTATAGATAGATCATAATTAATTTCACCTTATTATTACTCTTTTAACTTTTTCATCTTTTAAATCCTTTAAACTTTAAACGCTTTATAATAACGTTTTATTATTATATTAATATATGTAATATACTCTATCTTTGAAACAACATGCATAATATAATGTAATATGGTATTCATTTTCATAATAGTAATTATTTAATATATTATATTATTCTAGTTAGACAAAAAAGACAATACAATAATGTCTATTCATACATGTATGTAAATATATGTGTAGTAGTCCTCGAGTTACAAATATTTGTAAGTAACTTGCAATACATTCTCTCTGTAAATATCTACTAAATATTTACTACTACTTTATTGTGTAATATTGTAATATAATAATGTAATGTAATATTGTGATTAACATGAAACATTCTCTCAAAGCCATTCATTCAACAATAACCTAATTTTAGGTAATATGCATATATATAGTAATTATATTTCAAATTCTAACGAGACACTAGTAAACAACGTGCACTGATTTTAATCCCCACCATGTATATTTATATATATATCTCGCTTAATGAGGTGGTCCACCAACAAATTTAGCCGAATGGCTGAATCGATTTCAACATTTTCTTTTGATTTAGCATTAAATAACATTTTAGTAAAATATTCACTACCACAATTATTATATATCTAGTACAGTTCATAACTTATGAATCGAATCATAAGTCATATAATATGCTACATCTAATACCGATAAAGGTCTGTGTGTATTCAATTCAAGTGAAGCTATTACAACCTAAATTTGAGTAAATCAAAGTATATATATTTCATCCTACAACCTATTTTTAACAATAAAATTATTCTTAGGTATCTTTCTTCAATTATTTATACTATTTAGTCTGTAATTTAGACATTCAAAACAGCTCGTAATGTCACTTTTTGTCCAATTGTTCACATTACTCTCACTTTCATAAAATTTCATGTGTACTTAGTAGTACTTTAAGTACTATGTTTTTTTTTCATCAAGTAAAATTTACTCAATGTTTATAGCAGCATCAAGTAAGTTGTCACTCAATAGAGAAAAAAAAACGGAGAGTACAAATCACGGCAACTTTGGTAATTCTTTCAAATTACCAGAATGCTTCTAATTTAACAATGCATTTGAAGGAGAAATCGGAATAAAAATCTGTTTGTTTTTAATTTTGATTTTTAACAACAATATTCTAATAATATAGAAAGCCCATTCAATTCATAATTCCTTGGCCATATTTGGCTAATAGCCAAATAGAATTTCAGGTAGGTGATTATAGATAGCCATTGGCTATCTATAATCACAAACCTGAAATTCTTTCGTTTACATGATGAGTCGATAAAGAAATACGTAACTAAGTATACTATTCTTTTTTTCATTCATACACTTAATCACAAGCTTCCATTTCATTCGCTATAGTATAAACTTTATGCTAATTTAACTTAATCTTATGTGTTAAATTGTACGTAATTCTCACTTAATATTATTATACATTTAGTTCCATGCACATTGCAACATTATAATATATTTCTCATGTGTATTTATCCTCGAATGTTACAATGTGTGAATAATAATTATGTACTATAATTACGATATTTACTTTAGCGAGTTACACAATTGTTTGTTACACTTGAAATTACAATTAACTTAACATCATAATTATTAATAATACTAATATAGACTATGGACTACGACACACATAACATTTAAAACACTTAGAAAATGCGTATAAAAATTTGTACTTTCCCAAAAAAACCTTTCAGTTTTTTTCCTTTTGTCCCTTTTTGTGTCATAAACTTGACCTTTCCCAGTGTAGTCATAGAATAGTATTTTATATACACATAATTACAGATTCTCGTTAGCATTTGTCTCTTTTTAACACTTTAGTTTTCCTACATCGTAAATATATATATACATTATGAATCTACATCGTCTGTACAATCTAATAAACTTTCTCTATTTTCTAACATAAAAACGATCTAACTGTAAGAGACACACAAGCACAAACTTTCACCTCTTTAGTAATAGTTATTATTTACACAAACGCTATAATTCATAACTTATTCACAGTATAATACAATATTTTTTATATTTGCACATAATATACAATATTCACTGGCTAGAATCTACTACCTACAGAATACATTTTACTGTTTGTTTGTTTATTTATTTACATATTTATGTAATGAAGTTCCTCCTCTAAAATATGAGTTTTTGTATTTTGGGGGTTTCAAGTCGATCCTTGCAATTTTAGTTAGGGCACATCATCATCTTTAATTAGCTTTTTAAATAATGATCAAAAATCACACTGTGATTCAATTCGTATGTAAAATTCAAATTAGGAATTGGATACAATAATGAAAGGACAGTTTGGCAAGAAAACTAAACAAACGGAATTTTTCATACAATTGTATGTAACTATATCTTCCAGCCATACTGTAAATTGTTCTTTTCTACCGTTGAAAACTAAAAAAAAACTATTCAGTACGATCTAATACATGACACTGGACTCAAATAAGTCTTATAGCGCAAAAATCAACAAACAAATCATATTAGAGTCTAAAAAGTTATAAAGTAGCTTAGCAATATGATTATGAAGGTTTAACCAACAACTTTGTATTTCATCGTATCGATATATTATATTTGTATTCTTGTTTCCTAAAATTTATATTGATTTGGTCGTCAAATTGCACAAATGAGATCATCAGTGAAAATTAGATATTTCTGACGCCACACTGGAGTTTTTGTGTTTCTTTGTTTTTGTGTTTTTTACTCGTTTTTAGTAGCTGGACAAAATTAAAGAAATTATATTCAGCTGATTTATAATGATAGGTCATAATGAAGTTTTACTGAGATGACACTAATATTAAATACAACTTTACTAACCAATCAATAACTGGAAAAATATAATACTTTTTAAAACATATTACTCAATTAAAGCATAGAAAATTTCAGAAAAAATAAATAAAAGCTGTGTCACAACTGGAACCATTGTATTTTTAGTATCTGTAGTGAAAGTGCGATTAGATTTTGTAATATGTATACAGACTGACAGGTGAAATTGAATCTCCCTAATAAATACCTAGTAGATAAAATATTTTGTATATTTATTCGTAATATTGTGTAAATTAAGCAAATTAGCAAATCATTTCATTCTAAACCGTTGTTCACAAAACATTACATTTTATTGTATTTTTCAATCTATCTGTAAAAAAGGAGAATATTGGTAATAAAAATGTTAAAACAAAACTCTTTAATCCTATCCCTTAGAAGAAAAATAAATAAAATGACAATCTCTTTATGTAATAAAGCAAGATAGACACGATTCTTCCATAAAATGGACACATAGTCTTATAGTTACCTAATCATAATTACTGTATGTAAGTAAAAGAAATACTTTTTTTTCATGCGTTACAAAAAAAACTGTCCGGGATAAAAAAAACAGTATGAAATATACTCTGATTAGTATGTACATAAGAAAATCATCTAAGAAGAATGATCATTAAAAAAACTGCCGGTATTACTCCTACACATTATAAAAAGTTCCTACCCAAATTTAACGTACTGCAACAAGGCTGTGAATGCGGTTTAAAAATGATATACCTACAGGATGTTTGAACTACTTAATTAATCTACTCCTGTACTTTCTATGTCAGTGTAATATATATACAGAATTAGTGTACAAGTTGTTTAAACAAGTTGTAAACGTCTAGTTAACAAATCTAGTGAATTGGATAATGCATAATTGATAAAAAGATATTTTAAAGTTTCCACAGGTAAAGTACATATAGCACGGTTAATATACAAATGTGCCAAATTATAAAGCGCAAAAAAAAAGAATTACAATAGTTCATGATGTTGCTCCTGAAAAAATAGACTTCATAAACTTGTTACAGCTGGCTTTTTTCTTTCTTTCTTTCTTTTTGTTTGTTTAACGACTGCTAATACTAAGCCATAATTGAATTTCACAATCCCCTCCAGCTCTCCGCTTTTTCTGAGCTCTGTAAACTAAAGTTTCCAAATGTACTCCGAAAATGATCTTTGCCTTTTAGAAAATACATTTAAATCACACAACTTAGCTCTTCTTCAACTTGAATGGGCTTCCACTATACAATTGGATACAGTAGAACATTCTTGTTCAACTATCCGTGTCTCTGCTGTACGAATGTATGTGTGTTTCTCCATTTGCTTTCCGTCCAGTTCCAAGTTTTACTGGAATACCAGCATAGAATCTATGCCCAAAAACTGGATTTCCACCAGAAGGGGAAGGGGGTGGAGGAATAGTCGACAGTGGAACACCACCAATTATGGTTGTATTTGAATTGGAACTTGACGATGAACCACCCTTACCACCGCTACTATTATTGTTTGAGATTGAAATTCGCTGACTACTAGAATTACCAGTATTGTAACTTGAAGATGATGATTGAGAATAAACAGATCCATAAACTGATCTTCCTGATGATGATGATGACATGTATCCGTTCGGAGTAGGTGCTGTTTTTCCAGTCGAAGAACTACTTCCCCCTTCACTCGGTGATGAGAATGATAAATGTGAAGGTAGTGGTGGCATTCCACACTGTTTCAATGCTCCAGCAGTTGGTATCGACAATCTCCTCGGTTGAGTATTCGGACGACTTGCATCCCCTTCAAATATACACACACATACAATTATATTAATTTGTGAAATAGTAAATTACCACTTGGAGAAAGAAGCGTGTCATAGTAATATTCAAGTTTATTATTTTGAATTTTTTACAACTGACATATTATATGAACGTTTTCTGAGAGTAGCTTACCATTTGGCTTTGTTTTATGTTGCATTTCTCCTGTTAACTCATTCCCTGGTATTAACTTATTGACATGACTCATAAGCGAAGAACTTTCGTTGCCCAAAGGAATAGAAGATGTTTGTGGCGTCGAGTCTAGTCGAATAATACCAAGATTTGATAACCTCTCTCTCATTTCTTCACGCTTTCTCTCAGCTAACGTTGGGGTCCACGGTAACACACTCTCTGCATCTATTAATCATAAATACAATTTATGTACTTGTTTAGAATTTTATCAATAAAAATTCCCATTATTTCAAACACATATTTCATACCGCTTCCTATCTCAATTTGATAATAATTCAGAAACCCAAATATTATACCTTTTACTGTACTTTCTGACAAGACCTCTTCAGTTGAATTGACTGTATTTGAACTTTCGTGTAGGCAGGCAGACGGTGAAGATTCCGGAGATGTAATATCACTAATAGCATCGACAGATGGTGGGTTGGTATTCATAATAATAGTATTTTTCAAATCCTCGTCCTTTGATTCTATTACTTGCTTATCACTTTCTAATTGACGTCGGCGGGCTTGGTAGTCTTGGATGGATAACTATTACAAATAAATAAAATCATGATCAATTCACTATCGATTGACAAAAAAACAAAAAAGACTTGTCGTTTGTTGTTTTCAAACACAATAATAATAGTAATAATAATAACATATTTACTTAAAATTTTAGTTTTACTGAGCTACTTACACGTTTCCTGGTTGGTGCTGGTACAATTTCGTCAACTGGAGGTAAAGTTGGACTTGTCACGGGAAGTGCGGACAAAGTCTTATTACTGTTCAGGAGATTGGGTTTATTCATTAAATTAGCAGCGAATGCAGCAATTGGATTATTAGTTTGTAACTTATTGACATTATTAGTAACAGTAAATGATTGTTGATGTGCTATATTTACTGAACTACTCCCGGTATGTTGTTGTTGTTGAGCAGGAGGAATAATCTCTACTCGCTCGTGTACAGTATTAGGTATTAATTTTACAGGACTGCTTTGAGGATGAGTATATGATTCTGTAAATTTTGAAGTTGAAGGATTACGAATATACTCTCTCACTACAATAGCTTCCTTCACATTCCCTCCGGAGCTGCTAGAACCCGGTGACACAACTGTAACTACAGATGGGATCATTGTTGAACCCTTTGGTGCTATTGACTCTGTTTGATCCCAGCGACTTTTTTTACTAGCTATTCCCGGTGGAGTTTTTGGTGTTAGTTTTTCAATATCTTGAGAGAAATCCTCCTCAGGACTTGTTCTTGGTGAATTGATTTCTGGGGAATTTATTGGCGATAACGATGTGTCAAGACTCATTGCCAATTTTTCGGGATCGACTTTATTTTCGCTTTGTTTATCTACTTGTTTTGGTAGTTCGCATTCATCTTGATTTGATTCAACTTGGATTTTAGGAAGTGTTAAAATTTTATCAAGTTCCGCAGCTGGTACTACGGTTGTTATTGCATCAGAAGAACTATACAAATCATCGGGATAAGGAGAAGTTTCTTCTCCATCCTCCTCTGTTTCAGTTTCCCCTCCTTCAACTCCTGACATGTCTTCAACTTTATCCTTATCTTCCTGCTGATCTTGATCGTCCAAGTCTGGTTCTAATTCTGGCTCTGTCTCGGATTCTTGGTTATCAGCCATCGTTGAGGAATCATTTTTATCCGAATATTGTTCTTCCTCATTTTCCGGTTCCTCAAGATCATTCTCACTCTCATCCTCCTCATCGCTAGTTTCATTTTCATTACAAGATGAGGCTAAGCTACTATTATTATTTACTTCTTGTGACGAGTATTGCTGTTGAGCTGAGTGATATAAAGGGCCATCAGTAGTCAATTCTTTCTCTTCGGACTCTTCGAAATAAAAATGACTCGTAGGAGTTGATGGAGGAGTATTTGACATTTCAGACGACATGGAGGCTCTTGCCAGCCGTCTTTTTTTTAATGGTGCCACACAATCTGCTGGAGAATCCGGACGTGGACTACTTTGACCTCCTCCTCCACCCACAGGCTCTGTCTCTTCACTTATTGCTTGCCTTAACCAACGTTTTTTAGCGGAACCCGAGTCCAAATTAGCCAAAAAAGGATGCAGAAGAGTTGGGGTT
Organism: Gisinianus flammeolus; assembly: GCA_034699125.1. Lineage (NCBI taxonomy): Eukaryota > Metazoa > Arthropoda > Collembola > Symphypleona > Katiannidae > Gisinianus > Gisinianus flammeolus. Next base: position 15,754 of record JAIUND010001236.1, read on the forward strand.
GACATGAGCACAGCTGAGGATATAGTTGTAGTTGTAATGCTTGTACTAGGATTTAAAATTGAGGTTCCAGTGGGGTTGTTGTTGCTACTGTTAGTATTATTATTACTCGAGGTTGAATTTCCAGCAGCCATGGGGTTCATGGAATAGGATTTGCGAATGTATTGTGAAGGAAGCGTCGTTGATGTTGACGTATCCGCCACAGGCATTACTACTGAATCGACTTTTTCATTCATCCATTCTGTCATGAGTAACTACACACAAACGAATAAAGAAAAATAGAAATATTTATTTCACTGATAACAAAATCAGCCCGAATGTAGTGCAGCCACACATAAACAACTTTTGAATCCCTCACTATTACTACTAATAAAAACAATTAATTTACGTACTTTTTTTGGAAATCTAAAACTTGGACCTGCTCCACCGTCTCTCTGTGGAGACATTCCATATCGTCCAGCTTCATCTGCAGAATTAATATCTGACTCTGTTGACGTTGAGCGAAGGTCTCCGGCACTACCAGAATTCCCTGATTCGAAAAAACAGGATTAATATTTATAGTCAATTGTACCATAACGATAAAGATTATACAAAACGTTAATGGGTAATTATTCTTACTCTGACTAATCAATTGTGGTTTTTGTGGGTTTTTATGACTGCCACTTCCTGATCGTCCTCGCCGTTTCCTATTTCAAAATAGCAAAAAAGTATTTTATAAAAATCTCAAGCACTTTATCACGGAAGGCTGAAACTCAAACTCAAATAACACTGATCTTTAATTTATTTTCCCCGAAGTTTTTTTCTTAATCGAAATTTACCCTTTCTTTCTTGTTGATGCAAATTTGACAGGTTGTGTATAACGGACTTCAATTTCTTCATGCTCGTCCTTCTTGTCCTTTTCCTTTTCCTTCTTTTCCTTCATACGACATTCTTTTTTCTTTTGATTATTTTCCATCCTTTCAATGAGTCTCAAGACCGATTGAAGTTTCCTCTCCTCTCTCGTCTGCGAAAATACAATAGTAATAACTTATTACTAATAAGCAGGGACGAAATAATGCGAAAAACGCGATAAAGTTAAAATCTCCTTCTAGACCCCTGATGTCTATATTAAGTGTATTTGTGGCACTCTTGGTGTTTCAAATTCGTTGAAATAAAATGCGAAAAAAGCGAATTTTGCGAGTTTTCTTCAGAATTTCGATTTTCGCGAATTTTCGGCTAATTGCAACAAATTAGACGCGATTTTCAGCGATTTTAGGGGAAATAGCATTTCAAACTTTACAGCTTTATGATTTTGGTCTTCGGAAATGTTTCCTTTTTATTTTCTACACAGAAAAAAATTTCAGACTATATTTTTTTCAAATTGAGGTTTCTCAAAGTATTTAGAAGTACAAAAGATTGCAATAATTTGAACTTTTGACGATTCAGTATAGGAGACAAAGCACTGTTTCTGGGACAAAAACTGTACTAAAATGTCGCGATTTTCAAGGCGAAAAAGTGCGAAAAACGCGAAAAACCACTAATTTCAGTTTTAGAAAAAGCGAATTTTTTTCACAAAAAAATGCGAAAAACGTTCGTCCCTGCTAATAAGTATAATCCTAATCTAATCGAAAAAAAATCTACTCCACAGAAATATATGAATTTTAAACATACCATTTTCTTATCATCTGCATGAGACAAAGCAGGAGTATTTGGAGTATTTTGTGAACTGCTAATAGACGACTGAGAGGCAGCTGAAGTATCCAAAGCACTCCCAGCACCAGAACTACCAGAACGATGTCTTTGACGAGAAGTGTTAGTGCTAATAACACTGGGTGTTTCAGTTTTAGATTTTCGAGTACTTGGAGGATAGTAAGCTTCATCCCCACTGGACCCTACTGTTTGATGTCTTACTTTGGGAGACGATCTTTCTTTTGTAGGATGAGATAGTCGTGAAGTCAATGGTGTGATCGCACCAGCTGCTGCGACTGCTACAGAAGTTGGTTCGATTTCTGGTTCCATCGGCTCACTACTCTCAATATCAGATGTGGCGACTTCGTCATGGCTTGATCTTGCCCTTGTCATTGGTGTTTCAATAGAGTCTGCTTGAATAGTACTAGTGATACCAGGAGATGGAAGTTCCGCTGAAGACTTTGCTATTACAGAAGATTCAGGTGGAATTGAGACTTGTACTTCTGAAAATGCATCCACCGAGCTAGCTTCTTTGTCAATGGAAATCGACGATGTCCTCCTAGAACTCACTCTTCTCTTACGCTCTTTATGTCTGAAAAATACATTAATTTTGAATGGTAGACAATTGTAGATTAATATTATTCTCTACAATGTGTAGTTTCAAAAGGTTAAGCATTAAGGAATAATAATTAAATAACTATGTATATTATATATAACATATAACTGTTAAAACTTACTCTGGTAATATTCCGATATTTGTAGAATTTACAGAAATTCCATTCTTCTTTTTGATCTCTGTGGAAACATTGTTGACGGTCATGACTGTAGCCAAGGAAGGACTTTCGCTGGAAGACAATAACGGTGAAGCTAATTCACTTTTAAGCTTGGCAGCCGTACAAGTGCTAACGTCGGAGCATGCACAGGGTAGTGGTGGGTTCAATACTTGATAGGTTTGTACAATGGAGTTCATGGTGTTTGCAGTGATGGTTTTGAACTCGTGTGGTATTGTAACTTCTTCATCTTTTTCAATGGCCACGGTGGTCACAATGTAAACGTGAACCGTTCCTTTCCCCATTGTAACATGACGGATTTCCGCATTTGGACAACAGGATCGTCGTACAAATCTGGCTGCATTTCCATATTTCCGACAATCAATACTTATACAAATCCCATTGTTAGGGATCTGATGGAAGAAGGCAAATGGTTCTGGTACGATACTGTTGGGATTTCCATGACCATATTTTTTGTTCCCAGGCACAAATTGAGAGAGAGTTTTAAATTTGCCAATGAATTCAATGATGGCTTCATTAGACTCAATTGTTCGATTGGCAATCAAAATTTTCAATGGAACTGGTTTTGAATTCATGGAACCATCAATCATAGCTACTCCGAGTTTCCATTTCGGATCCCCATCAAAATTTCTTGAGAATTCTTGTGCAATACCATTGGTGGTAGTTGTTTTTGGTAATTTGGCTCTCAATTCTTGTGAGTAGTGACAAGCAGTGGCTTCATCATATTTATCAAGCCATGGTGATGTTGAGTATGGACATGTTGACAGAGCCAACAAGACGGCATCTTTTGAGTTCGATGAATTCGAGAAAGTGGGAGATGACCCGGGGAAACTGGATGGAACAAGTTGATTTTCTGGACTGGGTAATGTTATTGTACTGCTACTATTACTGCTACTACTATTATTGAAGAATGAATTGTTTCCTCCTCCCTGATTAATAGATGTTTCTCCATCCATACCAACTCCAGAAATCCCATGTTTATGCTTGCCATGGTTGTTTAAACCGTCTGTTGGAATTGAATGGCTCGAGATTATGTGTGGTGGGCTCAGATCTCCATTTGTGATTGCACGTAGAGTCTGTGATAAAATCAAGTTTAAAAAAAAAAACGTTAGTTGTTATAAATCATATATCATTGGAAGGTAGGAATAGAAATTATATCCACACACTTTTTCAAAACATGCTTGTTTTTTCTACAGTTATACCAACTACAATTTTATTTAATATAAAACTAACTATCATTATACATACACGCACGCACGCAGGTATAAATACATAGGTACGTATATATACATGTATTTTAGTCTTACAGAATAATGTCCAGAATCATAGATTCCACTAACTTGTTTTCTGGGTGCTTTTCTTCGGACTTCTCCAGAGTTTCCAGTTCCGTTCATGGACTCAAGGTAGCCATTAGTCTCATCACTAGCGTACACTTCATTCTTTACATGGCCAATATGAACGGCTGTGTCCATACCACCACCAAGTTTTTGTGAGTCACTAAAGCTTGACTGAGATTCTCCATCAACGATACTCACATGGTCTCTTTGGCTCTGAGTAGAAGTGTCTGGGAAATGTGGGATATTTGTTGGAGACAGGGGTGAGTCCCCATGAATAGGGGAAGTCAATAGAAAGGGAGATTGTTGTTGTTGTTGTTCTCCTTGGTCAATACTTTGACTTCTATTGTGTCCTGGATGAGAAGCATTTGTTACTACATCTCTGGATCTCCTTGTATAACTTCTTTTGACCCTGGGTTGTTCAGATGATGTTTTTCTACTTCTCCGAGATCCTGGAGTTTTACCTTCTCTTTTCCCTCCTCGTTCTGGACCACTACCGTCCACTTGCCCGGGAGTTTTCCCACTAGATTTCCTAGATCTAGATCTTGGGGCGGCTGTCACAATATGTAGTTCATTGTCACTGTCACTAACACTAAGGACTCCATTCGAAAGACTAGGTCTACCACGTCGTTTCAATTGTTTTGAATTTACAATACTTGAGCCCTTTCCAGCAGTTATGCCACCACCGCCAATAATGTTATTAATATTATTCACTGGGATATTTGAAGCTTGTTGCGATTGCTTCTCAAGTTCGGACAATTGTTGTGGACTGTGGCCACTACTTGGGGATTGTAAACTGTTATTGTTGTCACCAACAGTATGTCCACCATCATGGGAGACAGTGAGGCTCCCAGCATGAGCCATCATGAGAGATGTATCAAATGCAAGTCCTTTCTTTATATACTCTCGTTTGCGAAATTGAATTGCTTTTGCTCGGGATTTGAAAACCCAACGAGGTTCACATCGTTCACAAAAATACACTTCCGGAATGTCCGTCCGGTCAATACCCATGCAGTCCACGTGTTGCCACACAAAACATTTATCACAGGAAATCATGTAGCCATCATCATGCAAGTACTCACAAATACATCGTGTAATTCCTTCATCACCATTTTCTGTTGTAGACTCTAATCCTCCGCTCCCAACATTTGTATTTGAAGGATTAGAAGAACTTGACACTGTTGGTGAACTATTTGATAGCCTAGAAGATGAGTTGGAATCCCCGGGTGAACTCAACTGATTTTTCCCCATGGACTGTTTGTTCACTTTGAGTTTTAACTTTAAAGGTTTCCGTTCACGTTCCCGAGTCGGTCTTTCATCTTCAGAATAATTTTCCCTGAGTCGATTCTTTGAATTTGACCCATCTACATTTTTCATTGTTTTTCCTATCATTTTTTCACCATCAGAATCCTCCTCCTCCTCCTCCTTATTGTCCAAATTTAAATGTTTATTCACAAAACGAGGTTTGAGTAAGTCTACATGAGCATCTTCAAATTTTACTAAGTGTTCACTATGATCTGTTTTTAATTTGGTTTCTTTAAAATTACTCTTTCTTCTTCTTGAGCCCACAAGGGCATGTGGCGACACTTTTCTTGAAGGTACTCCACTATTTTCCGATTCCGATGCATGACGTGACTTGATGGTGGACACTGACACTGTATTTGGGGATCGAGAGACAGGCCGTATATTTACATTGTTATTGAGCACTTGAACAGAAGAAAATGAAGAATGGGGAGTGATGGGTACTAGTGGGGATTTAACAGGAGACGACTTTGGACTATTTGACCTCCCCATAAGACTTCCAGGACTTGGTAGTATTGAGGATGAGGGAGTGGAATTCGCAGCAGAAGCTGCATTATTGTACAACGACACGGGAGGACTACTCGGTGGGTAGTAGACATAGGGAGATATTGGCGATGTTGGAGAAGGGGAGGGTTGTTGTGGTGGTAGTGGTCGCGGATGAGCAACATAATTATGATCCTGCAAAACCACGTCAATGGAAACTTTTGGGGTGGGTGCTGAAACTGTTGGGCTGCTACAATTTTTATTTCCAAATGCGAGGACACTTGGACGAACATTCATTGTATGTTGTTGTTGTTGTAGCTGATGTACATATGAAGGTGCTGTTGCTAAATGGACAATAGGCGTTTGCAGTGGAGATGTTGTTTGCAATGGCGCCTTTTGCTGCTGTCCAATTATAAGTGAATGTAACTGTTTTGGGTCCATACCCGTTGAAAATGGTTGTTGATTTAATGAGGAAAGTGGAATTTGAATAGTCGCCGTCGTCGTCGTTGTTGTCGTCGCCGTCGCCGTACTACTCTGTTTTTGAACATAAGGGTTGTTAGGTTGTTGTGATTGTGATATTGGTACTTGTGTCGTCGAAGTCGCGGAATTTGGATTATTTTGTTGTGGTGGTGGTTGCGACTGTCGAGGACCGGACTGAGAAACAAATTGTCCGTTATTATTGGTGATCAAGGATTCTCCTCGACCTTGACCAGCGGTCGCTTGAGCGGACGCTGCCTCCATAGCAGCCGAAACTACTGCCCCTAGTTGAACCAGGAAGCTCATTACCGACTCTCACGTTTTCCTCTTGAAAATCTCCTCTTTTCTCTAGTTGATTCTTCACTAAATTTACTTTACTCTTAATTCTTCATCCCCCATGACTTCAAGTCTTTACGACTTTTCTCCTTCAAATCCGAATTCTGTTCCTTCACCCGTTTTTCTCAACAGCTCTAGATTTGACTTTCATTTTTCTTTTTCTTGAGATAGGCATTAATAATCCTGCAAAAACAAAAAAGGTAACCAATTAGTAAAGTGTACAATGAACTAATGCTAAAGGGTTTTAATAATATTATTACAGCAATGACATAGTCAATATTAAAAACAAAAAAGGTAGAATAGTAAAGTATATAGGAATTTGATAATAGCATACACAGGTTCTGTAGCACATGGCATAGGGTATTGATATACTTCTGCTTTCTATACTACGAAAAAACATTCCAAAATTTGGAATCCAAATCCTAATAATTTCTCATTTCTAGGTAATTATATCATGATTGCCATAAATGAAGATATATAAGGTTTTGCTTTGCAAAGCGTTGTGATATGATAGCATTTTCCATCATTTTCATTGATGCAGTTTTGATAATTTAATCAAACAGCTTATTAAATAATTGTGCTTGTTTGAAGGACAACAAAATCAACAAAACACCTTAAAATTATTGTCCTCGGTTTCTACGGTATTCAAAATATTCATTTTTTTTTTAATAACTTTATATTATTTACAGAACTGGTTAAAGTTCTATTTGCAGGAATATTTCATTTGCAGTGTTGAAGATGCATACAAACAATATAAAGACATCAAACATAAATAAACTGATGAAATCTGAAATCCATCTAGTAAACCTTGACTACACCACAATACGACTACAATAGGATGCTGCTGAGGATTGAAATCATATCCCAGAAGCCAGACTCGAGTCAGGTCAATAAATGCCAGCCACCCCTCACACACACAACGCAGATTTCATCCTCATTCTCTCTCTTCGAGTAGCATCAGTGTGTAAAATGTAACCAAAGTATTATGGCTATCGAAAGTGAAACTATAGAATAAAAAAAATAAGACGAAGAAGAAGAACATCAACGAGCCAGCCACACCAATGGCAATAATATGAACCACAGTCTCCCTCCTCCTTTTCCTCACATCCACATCCGCCCACTCAGTCAAAAATGATACAACATATGCCATCCACTTAACCCAGCCCCATTTCCTATATGTACACAATCGTACACACACCATAACCATCATAACATTACTATACCCGCTTTTACTAGATCCTTGTATATTCTTTATATGAGCTACACACACACACACACACACATGTAATACATATGCAACATCTTCCTTGAAAGTAATCATGTATGTACATACTATTGGGAACGTCAACTATAATACTTATTACGACACTCGAGTTCCCTCATACATATTATACATATGTAAATCCAAAACAAATTCCCACAACTCAACTTTTGAATCGTGATCTAATCAAAGTTTTAAGCATCTACGACGAGATATAGCTCAAAATCGACCCCGTATATTATTGTGTGCTACAGAAACACTCTCACTCCACTCATCACTACATAGTTGTAACTTTGAGTTAGAAAAAACCTTTGTTTAGTCACAGAGATACACTAAAAACTGCAGCCATATACTGTATATGATTTACATACCTACAGATAAATGTATTTCTTATCTTATCAATCCCATGTGTGTGTACTATAGTCATTTTACTTCCACTCAAATTTCAAAAAATTATTTACATTCAAACATCTATAAACATGTAGAAATTACTCAAAAGTAAAATAAAATACCCTTTAAGTTAAAGGCTTTAACCAAAAACAATAATTGTGGAGTGTGTGGGTTCAAATAATTCAGTACGTAAGTATATACTTTCAATACAAAGGATTCGGAAATCCTCAACGTAGTACATGCATTCTATATTCAGCATGCACTCAATGATTGAATTTCAATCTCATTTACAAGAAGTAAAAGTACTTTAACGTTTTATCATCATTCATTTGTCGTTTCAAATTTTCTTACTACTAAAGTCATACCGCTCATTATGTTCGGCTAAACAAAGAAATTACACTACAAATTACGTATTCCTTATCATTAGTTACTTCAATGACAATACATACACGTACTTACATACTATATATACAATGCCATGTATGTACATATACTTGAAGCTAAGGCAAAACAATACATACATACTAGGTATGTATGTACAGTAATGTACACAAGTGTTGTACCGACTAACTAAGGAAAGAATCACGTTTAAGTAAATCTCGCTATACAACATTATACATACAGTTTTAGGTACATACTTTTACATAGGTGAACTACTACATATGGAATTACATATATATAACAACTTCACCACATACAATATTATGTATGTACATATGTAGAATTAGTAAAACCTTCGACCAAAAACCAAACCAATTCATAAATAAACTTCCCATTATTTAGCTATAGAGAGAGGTATGTACATTCCTATTCCTAGTCGTACCGAGTAAGTTATATGTATGTATGTACATATCATTCTATAGAATATAGAAACTATGAATATGGTATGCATATCCAGGTGAACCACATAATGCAACATACATATTATGGCTGGATATATTACATACATGCATTGCATAGATTTATGTACATAAGTCCCAATTGGTAAGAATGTACATATACAATACGCATACGCCATACGGCATAATATATTATAACATCCATTTAACCTACTGCACAGTTTATAGTATAACAATAATTACAGCATGCATACACATTACACACTCCACGCAATGCTTAGTATACATGTACAGTGTACAATGGATTTGAAAAGATTGCATTCAAAATGAGAATAAAAGTTTATACTGTGTACTTAACTTATACAACATATAAATTATAAATATTATGAATGTATAGATCGTGTGTATGTATGTAATAGTACATACATATGTATACTTTAGAGTTGGGAGTCAAATTCTATAGCAAAACATTATGATGCATACATATAGTACATAGTCATGTACTGAATCTATACTACCACATGTGTACATAATTTATATAAATTTCGAATGAAACATACTTTTACATATGTACATATCCTCAACTCAAACATAACATAAATAGTATGAGTAACATACTACACAACTAAACTACATTACATGCTTGTGTAGTATAGAGTGGCTTGAATCGCTTCGACGCTTGGACTTTACCATCAACACCAAACCAACCAAACCAACATTGTAAAAACATAGCATCATTCCGTGTTCCCCCTTCACGATTGAACACAAGAAAGAGAGAGAGAATTTTCACGTAGGGATTTTTTTCCTCTCCTTCCAACTACCTATTTAAGCATCATAACAGAATTCAGAATGCATATTACATATGTACACATTATGTAGACCTACACAAACTGACATACATATGTACATCGTACATACCTGATGCACGAACTGTTCAAGTAAACCCAAACGTTTACCCTCGAGGCAGTACATTTCGATCAAAAATTCTTCAAACTCCCTTTAATACTTAGTTGGAGTGAGCGAGCCTTAAAGCCTTACATTAACATCATCTTAAGAACAATCGAATCCCTATCCAAAATATGTACACACATGTAGTACCTACACGTACGTACATGTTGTGGTTGTATTAATAGATCTTCTTTTCCTGAGTAAACATTTGACTTTCACGAACATGCATTATACATAATATAATAATATATAATATACTATATACTAGGTGTGCAATGCTCGATCAGAGGAGAATAAGTATAGTCGAAATTCATATAAGTAATATACAGTCAGCAAAAATCACAGATTCTAAAGGGCTACTAAGTAATCCTTTACTTCTTCCTTCCTTACCTACAACTCTGCTTGATAATTCTAATTTCTAGAACGTTTGACTAAATTTATTGTTCACGACAATGAAGCTCTATATAGATACAATTGCATTTATAAGGTTAATAATATAGAAATAGCTATTATTATTGAATTTTGGTCAAACTATAAACGTGTGACGGAAGCTCTTTGGTTTTTAACTGAAATTCAAACAAAGAAACACCATATTCTTCATGTGGCACTTGATATTTTATAGTAAAATATTTAATCGTTTACAATCTTCAACCACATTTGTTTGTGCATGTAATACGACTAATACGTATTCGTTTCCGATTCCACTAATATCGTATATAATATATATATATATATATACTTTGATTACTTTGATTTTCGTGTAGACCTCTCAATGCCTGTATTAAAAACTGTTGGTGGTTTTCAATTATTTCCAAAGTTTAGTTATATCACGTACGTCTTCGACGTAATATTGCTTAAAAATATATAGATTTGAGGAACGCTCAACGAAGTTGACGTTAGAGAGCAATAAATGTCATAAGCGTGTCAGTTGTTATCGAAATTCACTGTCAAAATCCTAGTTTCCCTTTTTTAATATACACATAGTGGTTGTGTCGTGGTATACTCTACTAAAGTCATCAACAAGATGAGATCAATTCTTATTCTTATGTCACGCCACGAATGTATGTAGTACACATACTACTACGAATGTATGTGTATGTAGTAGTATGTGTACTACATACATTCGTCAACAAACTAAACAACCTTTCCTCCATATTTATAGTTAACAGAAACCAAAAATTATACACAAGCTTGCTGGAATGACAGCCAAACCAGTACGAGCAATAAAACGTAAATACATGGTTGAAAATATTACAAATTAAATCCTTTGAACACCACTACTTGTGAACAATGTTGGCATACAAGAGTTGAGGACATTTTATTTTATGACTTGGAACATCCGAAAAACCTTTACACAAATTTTTATTTTTATGATTCTGTATCCAGTTGTAACTGTGTGTGTATGTTCTGTAGCAATAAAATACCAAGATATTGAAAAAAGAAAGAAATGCAAGTATGCGCAACCTATTACAAATGCACAAGAGTAAATAAAGAAAAACATTTCAGTCATTTTTTACAGCATTGTTGAAAAAAATTATTTCAAAAACACTTCATTTACTTCAAATACTCTAGCAATAAGCTGTACAAACCCCTCACATAGGATTTACTCGTAATTTACTAGCACGTAGCAACGAGCAACTCAATCTGCTCTTTGCTTACCATATTCCAATATAAACAAAATTGATAACTTGTAAAATATAATATCCAAAAACTTGATACTTGATACCATTACACTCCAATAATAGCTTTAATCTTCAGAGATGTGTTAAATTAATGCTGTTAATACAATATAAAATTCTTCCTTTGCGCATACTAATAATAAATACAGTGTGTATTTGTGCATAATTAATGATTTCATCTGTTAGTAACTGTTAGTTGTCAGTCAACATTGTTCACACACATATCACACCGGATAACTAAACATGCATCAAATATTTGATGCTACATTTGACTACCAATTACTGCACAATCAACTAAAAAGACATGCTATGACGTAATAATACACGCGTACGGAATGCGTATTCCCCCTTTTGTGTTAGACATTGAAAAGATTGGAGTGCGTGCTCGAGCGTGTTTACTTGTTTAGACTGTACACAAATATACAGTCTTTCCTATTATCATCATCATCATTATCAGTATCTAAATCTCATACTTTCCGATCTATTGTCAACAGTATAGTTTGTGAAATAAGCAACAAATTCTTTCCTCAATACACATGCCAATTGCCAATAGACTTCATTAATAGCTACTATTGTAGATATTGATAGTATTAGTGCTATTTTTAAAATGATGTAATTACAGTGTACACTGTACAACTGTACACATATTGACTGTATGCGTGTGTAGACTACAGCAATCTAGATGAATCAATGACAATATTACATAATGATAATGATAATATCATGTGCATTGGCAAGATACAGAATAGTGCAAGTGATAGGTGAAAATCATAACATTGTTTTCTTATAATTTATCATATAATTGTGGTTAACTTTTATACTTTGTAGCAAAACAAAAGTGTACAACTGGAGCTTTTGGAAGAGTTAAAAAGGCGCGTGGGAGCCCATAAAAGCATAAATAATTAAGCATGCCTACCCATATTTCAAATTTCAAATCGTGTAAGTACTCCATAAAACGTGTCAATATTTACTAAGCAATATACCTACAACGGCTACAATCAAGGAACAACAGCTACATCAAATTTTACTTGGCAACTCAAAATTCTATGCTTATACTTGGTCTTGCATTGATTATTTCTATAATATATTTACTTTTAATTCCAAAAACTAAAGAATACGACTACATACTAGTACATACATATCCAAAGGTATTATTTCATAAATCCATTTCCGATGAAGATTGTCTAGGTATGTCTTATACTCGCTCTCACAAATAACCAACAAGTTTAAACAGAGTTGACTAAACAACTAAACACAGTAAAAACACCTATCCATATATAATATTGAATCCATACATACTATGTACCCATTTCATTATTCATTAGCATAGGTATATGTTTTAAGATTATGCTCGGGAAAATTTCCCCCTTGTGCTTGCGTGCTACAAACAAGAGAGTGTAAGCGTGGTTTTAAAGAACATCCACAGTTACAGTTTAACTCTTATTAGTCAGTGTGGATTAAAAATAGAATTAGAAAAATCATATCTGTTTCGTCCTGCCGAATTCGAACTTGTGGTAGTTTCTCTACATATCTCTCATCTGCACAAATCTTTCCCTTTTAACATACGCAGACATTCTACATATATATATAACACAGGCAGAGAAACCTCTGTGTACATCTTAACCCTTAACATTCTTTTTCTTCTTCATCTTGATACAAAAGACAGAGAATTTTCTTTTTTCAAACGACAGAAAATAAACCTCTTGCTCCAAACAACATGTGCAGTATTTGTAAGGTGAAAAAAAAGAAGCGGGTAGGAGACCGAAAAGGGATGGTGAAATTTCCATATAATGTTTCTGTACCGCATACACAACTAAAAATCTCGAAGCTATACATGCTATGCTAAATTTTTAAAATATGTAAATGAAAAAAGGTTTTCTAGTCTACGGGCTTAACCACTTTTCTCTCATAATTATACTCCCATGAAGTATTATGCAGGACTTTACTAATTTCATATTTCGAATAAATACACATGCCCTTTACTTTGTATACCCAACGTCAAAACTTTGGACTCAAAACCAATTATGAACAACCTATGAGAAAAGGAAAGAATAATTTTAAGCTTTTCCTGCACTGAGATATTGATCATCCAAGCATCAAATCAATAATAATAATGTAATTATTAGTTGAAGCCTTTTTTAGACAAAGAGAAAAGACTAACTGAAAATATAGGTATACACACTCTTTGGATAGAATGGAAAAGTATATATATAGTGTGAAAACTCTGCAACTGAAAATTTGTGTATTTGCAAATTGAGGATACTGCATGTACTCTCTCAATGTACCTTTAAAATATCTACATAATACACAAAACATGCATGTAGTTTGTAAATATTGCAAAGAAAATAGATAAAAAACCATATTGGTAGCAGAGTAGCAGTATATCCTAAATATTTTTTATTTGCTTATAGAGCAATACAGTGTCACGAAATGTTTAGTTCAGAAAAAAAAAGTATATCGCTCTCGTTGGTTGGTTGTGAGCTCCACACAAGCTCTATTTATTAGTTTTTATAATCTAACTACTAAAAATCGAGGTTTCATCCAGAAATCCAACTTTAGTAAGAATCTAGACATGAAGGTCTATAGAGCCACCTCCCTTTTCCCTTCAAAGCCATGTGCCTCCGCCTTTTTTATAGAGAAAAGTAGTGAGTCGCCTGCGTTTTCTTTTCTTGTTCCATGTTTAGGATGGGAAGAGAGAGAGAGAGCGAGAGAGAGTAAACTCCGAAATCGGTGAAAATGTGTGTGGTGGCAGGACTATCAAGAGAGCAAACTGCGAACCGAGCGCCAAAATACACGCATGGTTAATGCGGAAGAGAACTAAAACGTCCGACTCACACAAAAAAACATTCCGAAATCATACAATTCCTTCACATCTTTTACGCCAAGTCATTTCTAGAAATCTTGATTCCAAATCTGTAGTCTACAACCAGAAAAAAACCCAATTCCATATTGCCAATAAGTGCCGTGATTTACGCAACTATAATATTGTAAAACTGAGCACAAAACAACTACGATTAGTATCCTGTTAATTTAGAAAGCCATGATGATGTTGGTATTATTGGTATAATAATTATTATTTGACTTCTTCAGCAGTTATTACTATTGTTCCAGTAAGAGTCGTATGTATTTTTAAAATCTTTCAAGACTGTGGAAACTTCCTCTAGAAAATATTTTAAATTTGCTATATTACGCATAACATATAAAATCAAAATCAGTTATGAGCGTTCTTGCCCTTGAAAAAGAAGAAGCTTTTAATAAATCTAGTTTTGTCTCAAAAAAAGGTGAGCTCGAATAAGGTGTACCACCTTCTAATCAGAATCAAAGACCAATATTTGGTATGCTTCTGGAAAAGTAAAACGATATACACACAAAACTCGGAAACCCAGAAAAACTAAGTAGCAATAAAATACGATATTAAAATTTTATACATACATCCATATACAAATCAGTAAAATACACAAACTACACACTTACAGATAAGATAAGATAGCAGAATGTGTCGAGTTGATTAAAATGGGTATATAGAAAATTTCTACTAGAGAAATACACTACATATTAGTAAGTACATATATTATATGTTATATGTATTCTGCATTACAAGTTTACAAGTCAACAGACATAGTCTGACAATGATCATATCTGTATCCATAATTACCGACTTCAAGCACCTTTAGTTTTATAAGTACTATTACACATATTCCTTGTGGGCAGTAGTAGATTTTGATGTTAAATTAATAACAAGATAAGGATACTATCTATCATTCTTGTATCATTTGTTGTACACACTACATTAAACAGAATATACTTACTGTAGAATCTATTTGAAAGACTATTAATGTAGTGACATGCTGCTGTCAACTTTAAGAGCAATGAGCTATTAATGAAGCTATTAATAAAATTACTAATCAAGTCAGTGGGTCACTGGACATACAGGCAACAATGAGGAATTCTTAATCTTTTTCAAATAAAAAGGTGCAAACTGGAACTCATGGAGATCCAAAAGCCACTACAAAAATAATACATTATTAATCATTATTATTATTATTATTAGATATATCAAAATAAAACAGGAAGTTTTAGACTGTCACCTCACATAAAGACACGAGAAAGAACAATGAATGACACTGACTGCAATATTCCATGATATCCTATGTCAATGTTTCAAGAATATGAATAATAATAACACGTAGTTAAACCTACAAATTATCGATCCGTCAAGTTATTTGTACGACAAAGGCATATTAAATGCAAACAAGAAATCCAATGTGTATTTACATACACTATAAATATACGATATACAAAATATACAAAAAATAATCAATAAATCAAAGAATACTCATATTTAAAAAGTAAACAAAATATTTTGTAAACATTGAGAACATGTAGACTCTGAACCTGAACAGTATAGTACTCGTAATAATATAATTAAGAAAAAGAATTAAAACGGAAAGTCCGATTGTCTATTAGCTGACAATGTAAGTTGTTGTAGTTGATAAATATTATGATTTCATGAATACAATTAATAATAATAATAATAATAATAATAATAATCATCATCATCATGTATTTAAATCAATGGGGTTATATACACTGTCTGTCATTCCCTGTCAATATTTCCGTGACATTCAATAGTTTATTTGTTTGTTTGTGTTTGTGTGTGTAAAAGATGTGTGTGTATAGAGAAGATACATAAGGTAAAACTTCACACTAATTGCCTGCCTCCCTTTTCTCTCATTGTTTATATATGTACATAGAATGGAAATAACCAGGCTTTTTCTCCGCTTAATTCAAAATGAAATAACGAATGGATGTGAATACTAGATTTTTATACTATTGATCTTTAAACTTCAAAAATGAGCATCAAATTGACATAACTCATGACATTTCTATTGTAGAATCCAACAGGAATATGAATTTTACACAATTCTTTTCCATCCAAAAAAATTCTGGCAGAAATTTCTTCAAAACCACCATGGAACTTATCCCACCAAAAACTGTAATAAATCCTCAACTTCAAATAATCTTTTTCATACAAAATTTCTATTGGATTTTCATGAAAATTTGCACAAAATATAGCTGCTACATTTCCAAAACCTTTGAAACTCTTGTCAATCCATAATGTCAAAGTTGAAGAACAAAAAAACTAAAAAGTATTCGACCACCACAAACTCAACTATCCGCAAACATTTCGTTTCAACTCTTTTCAAGTTTTTGACACTTTGATTGTATTTCAACAATACTAAAAATTGTTTATCTAGTGCATTTCTTTGTGAGGAGGACGACTCCACTTATTTTTCTTCAATATAATTGAAAAATAAATGGTAAAATAATGTTCAAGATGAAAGTAAATTTGAAAACACGTTTTATAATTGGGGCGCTCATAATATCAACAAGGAATTTCCTATTAAATTTCTAGCTATTTCGCTGAGAACAAACTTTAAATTGTACAAAATCCTAAACTACAACTATCACACAATTTAAAATAATCAAAATTTGTTACAACTTACCATGTAATTGGATGTAAATCGATGGAAATCCAGGAGAGACTTTTAACTATACACAACACAATTCACAGTTTAAAATTCTTTTCGAAAATGGCAGACGATTTTGGATATGTATGATTTGGACATACAACTAGACTTGCTATTATACACACTGCTATACACTATTCCTTTACTAAAGTATACTAAAAATTCATTCAGGGTTTTCGTTCGGGGAATTTTTTTTTTCTCTCTCCTCCTTTTGCTCTGCGTCGAAAACAAAATAGAGAACCTCTGACGGTGCTTGTGAGGAACTATAATCCGTGACCTTCCCTTAGAACACGAACCTTGGACACTCCGTCCCTTCTTTCAGTCCTTTTGACCGTGTTCCTTCCAAGACTGGACTCGAAATTCATAAGGAAATGTCTAAATGCTTCACATTTAATTGCTTTCAAAAATCCATCCCAGACTCGCCATTTACAGTTTTCCAAACCATCACTAAGTAATTCATTGCCATAATGACGCGTTTCTTCACAAAGTGACTCTATCATATTATATCATTTGATATCAAATCTCTCTCTCTCTTTACCTTTGCTTTAACTTTGTGAATATTATTTTATATACAAATCTCTATAATATATTAACTGCGCGAACAATTTTTTTTTTAATAGGACTCATCAAATTTAAATCCACAAGCAAAAGTATAAGTTAACTATCACAAATATATATACAATGGTTTTTCAATAATATAGAGGAAATTTCCCAATCCCAGGAAGTCTATAAATATATACCGCAGGTAAAATGTATATGTACTATTAAAAGAATTGCACCGTTTGTCAAATTAACATGCATGTTACTGATGTTACAATATATTTCGTGAATTCTTTAGATGTGAAAAACCGGAATGACCTAAAGAAAACAGTTGAGGTCACAAACAAAACCACATTGAAGATTAATTCAGGAATTTGTCCTGGTTCGCTTCGTCAATATGGAATTACATGAAGATATTGTTGATGTCCTTCTTCGTTATGGACTATTCATTGGGGCAGTCTTTCAATTGGTCTGTATTGGAGCTGTCATTGTCATGCCCGATAGCAAAACCGAGTGCTTAAATGTACGAATACTGTTTTATTTTTATTGAATATGCGTTTGAATATGTCATTATAATTGACTTGATTTTGTACATTTTACTGATACAGGATTCGGATGCGAGTGAAGATGAACCATCTGCATCAGATCGTGAAAGTCCACAAATCTCTCCCAATCATAAACATTATCGTCCGAAAAGAGAGAAAAAGAAACGTCGTTGACTTTCATACATATTTCGACCAGCTTCAATTTTGATATTTATTGATTTGTATGTCTCCATTTTTTCACATGTTGAAGACAAAATCTACGTTTAACTTGTACAGATCTCGATCACCAAAGTGTATTATGACGCGTGATGTCTTTTGTAAAGTATATTTACCTATACAAGCACTTTATCTTTTAGTCCAGTTTGTATACTTTCTGGTTGTGATTTCAATTTTATAAAGGTTTCAGTACTCTCTCCTTTTTATATTTTACCTGGTTAGCTTATCTTAATGAATGGACTGAAGTTTATAGAAACACCCTATTGTGTATTATTGTTTTTGTTACAACTATGTGCACTGATAAATTATAATAAAAACAAAACATATTTAGCACTTAGCACGATCATTAATCAATTTATTGAACAGATTTTTACAAGTACATATGAATATGTAACCACAGTCACTGTACTAGCACGAAAGTAGTATATATGTAACCAGAAAAATGAGAAATTGAATTCTTCATGTTCAGAGCCATAATATTTCAATGAAATGATTTCATTTATAATTGTTATAATATTTTTTAAGGATAGATTCATGTTATGTATGTACATTTCTAATTCGACTGGAGACACTGCAGTTTGCTACTAATTTCGGATTCTACTTTTGCTACAGTTTTTAACATAGGGCTTAATTATTCAATAATAATTTATTGTTATGTTAATAGTTTATGGATACCTGTTCCTATAAGCTGTTTAAAAAAATTTAAATCATAAGCATAAATGATATTTATCTTGTCATTGCTTAAATGGATAGGTAGGTATTAGCCAGTATTAGGTATATGTACCTACAATTCGATAAAATTATTTTAAAAAGCACAGCAGGTTACAAATTAAGTTTAAACTAGTTCATAATAAGCAAAGAAATTAATCATGTGAGAAAACAGAAACAGAGATACCCCTACGCCCTAAATGTATACTTAGATACTTTTGCTTATTAAGCACTAACAACAAATTTTTAAACTGGATTCATGTGGTTTTTCAATTCCTCTCAACTATTACCATTACAGATATTGCCTATGATTATTAGTACTTAGCTAATAACTGATTACTTATTACTGAAAATTATTATTTCATATCAGACTACACAATACAAATACTTGTATGTAATTTATCATTTCATGTTTCTATATTGTAAGCTGTAGAATACCATACTTATTAATCCAAACCAACTAAGTATATGGGTTATTTTTTTCAAAATTGCACGACTCAGTATCATTTCATATTTTTTAATAAACATATGTCTGCTATCATGTGTAACATTGATCGTTGCCTACAACTTGTAGGTTGACAATGGTCGGGTTAAAATTGCGTATGTTCATGTAAAATTAGAAACAAGTCCCGCACTCAAATACATATCATTACTTTTATATTGTATTAACCGTATTATTTCACTTTCAATTACACTCTATTGACATTAAATACTTAGTTTAATTCATATAACATTGTATCAATTCCAAACAAGCCTGTTTTCATCAGAGATTTTATTTTTATTTGATTTTCTACTTCCCTCAAGTTTGGCTACAGCTATTTCATCATTTGTGTCATGAATTCTATTGTTACATAATTTTACATCGAAATGTTCCGCTAAAAATGTTTTTATGTATTGTAGTACGTGAATATTTATTTTAAACTGTAAATAGTGCTTATTTACTAAATTATTACAACTACTAAAATGAAACTTTGGATATTGTTTGTGTTTGTAGTGCTTACGTAATTTCTACATGTACATAATTTCTTTTCGTTTCTTTATAATTTTTTCTAATCGCACAATATTGATCTCACTAGTCAGTCTCACTACTGACTGTAAATTAAAAATGTTAAAACTGTAGTACATATTTACAAACATTTCGTGTATGTGCTACTATCTCGACTCGCTCTCTCTCTCTACACTTTCTCTATATTTAACTTAATATATACTATTTAAATATTTTATAAAATCTAAGAATAATATTTACTCAAGTTATATTATCCATATTTATAGTTAACAAAACTATAATATATTACTATCATAGGTACATCTTATACATATACAAATAGTCATTTCATGGTATGTATAACAAAAGTCTTGTTACATTACCAAAACAAAAAAGCAATATACACCAAGTTGAACAAAAACTGGCCATCATCATCGTCATCATCAGATGGTGGTACAAAATAGGATCTTGCAAATAACAATTTGTTATATATAACGCTGCTGGTACTAAAGGAGTTCGACAAGAACATTTGTCGTCGTATATGTGTATCACATCACCATAAAATTTGATCTTCCATATCACTCACACTTCAAAATTGCTCAGTTGTTGGCTTTTTGATGACTGAGTTTTTTTTAACATAATAGTTCATTACTGTTTCTGTACGAATATATAACTTGCTGATGTGTCAACATGATAAAACCTTACCCGGTCATTTAAAAAAACGGAATTCTTCCATTCATTCTTCATGCCGAATCCACTGACTAACTTGCTCCGATCTCTTTGTTCATTCTTGCAGTAAATAATAATGTGATACTTTGACTAAAACAAGGAATACGTTTAAAACATTGTCTGCTTAATATCCAGCACCTGCCCCCACGGCTTGTTGTGGTCCACCGTTGTGGTTTTCGTCTGAGTGAAAATAAATATTTACATTATATATATATAAAATATATTTTGTTTCTTCAGGTAAGTATTCATCAGTGACAATAAAATGAAAATTCTACAAAGATATATGAAAAGGAAAAAAACATACGATGTGTATTGTTCTCCTGTGGACTAGATAGAATTGCTTCTGGTTTTGCACCATCATCTGCCGAATTTTCAACTCTGTTTTGGAATCGAATCATTTAATTGATTGAATAATGCATTATATGTACATATTGACGAAATATCTATGAATCATGTTCTCACTTGTCAGATGCAAAAGTCTTGGGCTCTTCTTTAAATGAAACGCCTTTAGTTTTAGTCAATTCTGGAGAAATGTTACTGCTAGCTGCATTGTTGCTTTTGTTTGAATTTCCTTGTTTCCCCGTAGACTCACCACCAGATTTTTTCATGATTGACTTTTTCTGCTGTTTAGAAAAATAGACATATTTGTACATGTGCTTACGATTATGATACTTTTAAAAATATTTTATACATTAGCTTTTTTAAAATCATGGTATTCTATGAATTGATCCATAAATAACTGCGCTTACTTGATTTTTGTTAGCCTTTTTATGAGACCAATGATTCCCAGTAACAACTCGATTAACTCTATTATTTGGAACTTTATTGACACCAGAGATTCTTAAGCCCACATTCATTAACGAAGCCAGCTAAAATTTAAGAACGGAATTTCAATGAAATTTTCAATTTTAACAAATACGTCAAGTGCAATACGTAATAAAGAGTTTGCAGCATAGTGTTATCACTCACATGAGAACCAGGATGCGTGGAGGAGAGTATGGTACTCCGAGGAACTCTTTGTGGCCCAATAAAATGACCGCCTGTATTTCCAGTAGGTCCACCCAAATTAGCTCCCCAGCTCCCAACAATTTGTCCTGCAACTTCTAAATGTCCACCACGGGGCTGAACTCTTCGTTGTCGACCGGGAAAATTTGCTGCTGCCACATTTGAATTATACAATGCTGAAATACTTCTATTTCCGGCACTCCCCATGGCCAAATATCCAGCCTGTCCACCTCCTCCTCGTCCAACTAAAGCGGCTCCTCCGAAATTACGTAAAGATGCATTAGCAGCAGCAGCAGCGGCAAGGCCATAAGGATTGTATCCACTTCTAGTGCGAGGAATCAATGTAGGGTCAGATAATTGAGAAAACATTGCATTGGATACTCCACCATTTCCAAACAGTGCATGGGGATTTTGAAGATTATATGGAATTCTGGATTGTTGGGCATGTGGAAGCAACGAATTAATCAGTCCTGCTAATTAAATAGTAAAAGAAATCCCAAATTTATAAGTTTAAATTGTTTTGATTATAATAGATTATAATAGACACACAAATAAACCTAAATACTCAACCATTTAGAAATATGTGACATTAGATGGATGTACTTACCACCTTTTCCAGTAAAGAGTTTGTTTAAATTGGGTTCTGGTGCAAATTGAACTTTGGCTCCATCACAAATAGCAATACTAAACTGTTCAATAGACATGAGAAGGTCTCGTTTGAATCCACAAATTTCATTCAATCCTTTTCCCTTCGCTTGTTGCTCAAGAATATAATTAAATATTTTCCCATTGAAGAAAATCCAGGGACAGAAGATACCTGATAAATATATAAACAAAATTCCCATATTAGTACTTCTGATTGCACATACTTCCATGTACACAGACAATTTGAACGACTGTAACAATTTTTATTACCATATGGAACTGGTGCTCCCGTGGAGTCATTTGCAAGTAAACACATTTCTACACCTTCCATGAAGAGATGTGAGAGATGAACACTTCTCATAGTCAAATTTGTAACCTTAAAAAAAGACATACACGAGTCAAAATAGTTTAAAATCTATATTTGCAAGCCACATCACGGCATAGCGAATTACCAGTCCAGTAATTGCTATAAATAATATAATAATAATATAATAATTAATATATTAATAATTAATAATATAACTACATATTTTTTACCTCAATTTCTTGAGCAAGATTCGGATCTGTCAGGTCTTGAATGAAAGCTTGAGCTATGAATGCTTCATACTAAATAATACAACAATTCATTGCTCAATTTGTAGCATTATTACATGTTTTTCAAATAAAGTCGTGTACTTGTACCGAGGATGGAACTTGCACACACTTTTTTTCAGTGTGTATAAGTAAGAAAAAATTTCCAATTAGTAAATTACCTCATTTTGGCGAAGAACTTTTTTGTCTGATTGAATAATATATCTAGAAAAATGGATACAGCGTCAGTTCAAAACTAGTTAATACAAAAGCGAGTAAGTAAAATCTCTATCAAAGTATAATATTTACCTCAAGACACAAGCCAGAACAAACATTTGTTGAGGAACAATTGAAGGATCAAGGATCATTCGATTTTCAGACTTCAAAATTGTAAGGAAAGCCCGAATTCTCTTGTTTTTACAGTCGTCTCCCTCTCTAATGAAATAATTACAAGGCAATTGAATTTTTAATGCAATTATTTTTCATTTTTTCATATTAAACTATACCTTTATGATTCCTTTGATACGTATATCGTCGCTCTAGATATCAAAGGTTCCATATTTCAAATTCCTTAATAACGAAAGGTTCTATATTTTTATTTGA